>JZKD02S1738684.1:601269-639089 GCA_000966675.3 Picea glauca | reverse complement strand
TGATTCAAAATGAAAATGTCTCCTTGGTATATATAGAAGACTAGGAGGTATAATTACAACTAATGGCCTAAAGCTGACATAAATAAAATAACATTACTAATATAATATGCCCCAACTAAGGGGTAATGAGCCAATATTAG
Organism: Picea glauca; assembly: GCA_000966675.3. Taxonomy (NCBI): domain Eukaryota; kingdom Viridiplantae; phylum Streptophyta; class Pinopsida; order Pinales; family Pinaceae; genus Picea; species Picea glauca. The sequence goes on along the minus strand of JZKD02S1738684.1, from coordinate 638,949 downwards.
GGTTTAACATTCTTTGGCACTGCCAATTCTCTAATGGCTTCTATCTTCTCAGGATCCACTGCTATCCCATCCTTTGAAATGATATGCCCCAAATAATGGATTTGTTTATGATAAAATGAGCACTTGCTCAATTTGGTATACAACTGATGCTCCTTTAATACTTGCAACACCATCCTTAAATGATGTTTATGCTCTTCTTTTGACTTAGAATATATATGAATGTCATCCAAAAAGACAATGACAAACTTGTCTAAATATTCTCAGAAAACACCATTCATTAAGCACATGAAAACAACTGGTGCATTTGACAACCGAAAGGGCACCACTGTGAACTCATAATGACCATACCTTGTCCTAAAGGTGGTCTTGCCGATATCCTCCTCTTTAATCCTTACTTGATGGTATCCTGACCTAAGATCTATCTTTGAAAAGATATTTGCATCCTTCAATTGATCAAAAAGATCATCAATCCTTGGCAAAGGATACTTGTTCTTAACAATCACTTTATTCAACTATCTGAAATCAATGCACAATATTAATGTTCCATCTTTCTTCTTCACGAACAAGACTGGGGCACCCCAAGGTGACACACTTGGGCATAAATAACCCTTCTTCAAAAGTTCTTCAAGATGCATTTGCAACTCTTTCAGTTCTGGTGTACTCATTCTTTAAGGAGTCTTTGACACTGGAGTTGCTCTAGGCATTAACTTTATAGAGAAATCAATATCTCTCTTTGGGGGTAGTCCTGGTACCTCCCTGAACACATCTTCAAAATTTTCCAAGACTGCATAATCTTCCAAATTTGGCACCTTATCTTTAGGTGTCTCTTACATATGAGCTGCAAATATTTGACACCCTTTTCTGTAACATTTCTTCAGCTGCAATGCTGAAATTTCTCTGATGGTTACAACCCTGGGAATTCCCTGCACTTTCCTTAGGTTCCCTTCCTCATCCAAGCAAGTGAATTCCTTGTTATGACAATATAGGAAAACATGATGTTGGTCCAACCAATCCATTCCAATTAGATAGTCATAGAAATCTAAAGGCAAGATGTTCAAATCTGCCCTGGTGTTCATTCCATTCATGTCCATAAGACATGACTTAACCATCTCATTAACTTTTCTTTTGGCTCTTGTATCCAGCTGCACCAACCAAGATTTCCCATGCTTGCTTCTTGGCAAATGAAATATTTCCACCATCTTAGGATCTATATAACTATGAATAGCTCCTGAATCAATTAAAATAGAAATGGTTTGGTTGTTGATCATACCTTCCACTTCAATCATATGTAACTGATACTCTTCTTGCTTGTTGTCCAGGGATGCATAGATCCTTGGCACATTTATGCCCATGTCCTCCACTGTTTCAGCCTGTTGTACATTGTGAGCAGTTCTCCCTTTTTCACCTCTGAGAGCACAATCTCCAAACATATGATCCCCTTTACAACCCCAACATTGAATAGGTGGCTGCCTTGGCCTTTGACCTCCTGCTTCAATCGTTCTGGGTTCTCTAGGAGCTTGCTGTCCCTATGGGTTATTTATGAAGAATGGTGGCTTAGAACCCTTCTTCCTTTGATCCATCTTGAATTTATTTTTGTCTTCCCAAGCTTTTTGGAAATTTGGCCTTGCTTTTTACTGATCATAAAGGCATGCATCTTGCCTTATGATCTCCTCCAATGTATTTGGATCATCATACTGTATTTTGTCACTATTGAATCATGACAATCCATGTAAATACCTTTGAATCTTAACTGTCTCATCCTTGATGAAAGAGACATACTTCAACAGTTCTAAAAACCTTCTCTCATATTCATCTATGGTCATACTCCCAAGCTTGAGTTCAAATAACTCTTTCATTTTCTTGTCATAGTATCTCTTAGTCAAGTATTTATTCTCAAAATACTTCTTGAATTCCCTCCAAGTAACACTTTTATCTTTAATGTGTTACACCTGCACAAGCTGATCCCACCACATGGATGCCTTTCCCTTGAGTTTATAGATGGAAATTATACCTTCTGAATAAGAAAAATAATCATGCAATTGGAAATAATTTCTCATGCCCAACAACCATGTCTCTGCATCTTCATCCTTCTTGTGCTCACCATCAAATGTAGGAGGTTTGATTTTGTTCATTTCTCCTCGTAGGTCATCCACTCCAGAACCCTTATGCTTCTTGACAGGAGATGGAATCGAGCTACTATGTGGTATCTTATTGGAATTCCTTGGGGAGTGATGGTGATGTCTACTAACACTTTTGTCTTTTCTTTTCTCATTAGAAGGCCCGTGACTTCCTGATTTGCTTGAGCCACTCTCCTTATCCAATTTCTTTTCTATTATGTTCAAGCTCTACAATAACTTCATGTTGAAGTCATCTTGCTGCTCCTTGGATTTCATAAGCCTTTCATTATCAAATTTGTGGCTTTGGACATCATTCTACAAATTTTGATGGTCTCTTCCATATTCATGTTTTCATCCCTTTCAGCTCCATGTCCATTTGAGTTTGTTCCTTCAATGCCCAAATGGACATCCATCCCTCTAATATCTTCCTCTTGACTGTAATTTCCCTGTGCCTCTTCCATTACTATGGAATTATGCTGATCTTGATCTGATCTAGTTGTTTTTAACTATGCAAAATGTGTAGCCAACAAAACTTTGTCAGGCTAACTATTTCAACAATTTCATGAAAATATGAACCATTCTGGTTCAATAATATATATCAGAATTATTTCTTTTGATTTCCTGGAAAATTTAATTTCCCAATCAATTTTATGGTTGGATATTAATATTCCACTATCCAATACCTTTCCAACGCCTTCTACCATGCTCAATTCCGAGTCTTGAGCATAAGGGTATGGCTATTTGAAATTTTCCCATTAATTTTTCTGTTCACTTTTCAACTTGGCGCAACTCTGCGTTGTAATTATGCAATTTTCCACCTACTCCTTTGGAATTTTCTTAGGATCTCAATTGGGTTTCCTCATATACACAATATGAACACTCTGTCCAAGTTTCATCTCTTTCTGGGTTCTTGGCTGCTAGTTACAACCTGCTAAAGTTCTAGGCCAATATACCATATTGTAACTGATATGCTACAGGTTCCTTATTTTCCATATTAAACACTTTTCACATGCCTAGAAATTTAATTTAACTCTAGGAATGTCTTCCATGGCTCAATATATTTCCATTGACTGCTCCTGTGCCTCAATCTTATTCCGGAGCAGAAAATTATGGCTCTTTGAAGTTAGTGGGGTCTTAAAATTTACCCTTCACTGTTTGTGTTGTAGCTTTCTCATAAAAGCTCCATTTGACGAACAATTTACACCATTAGAAATATCTCTTCGAGATCTTTTATTTGACCTGCAAAGATAAAGTGTGCCTTAGATACACATCTATCTCGTGGTTTTTGAGTTGCTAAAAACGCTCTTAAGGCCCTCAAAAACGCGCTACAAAAAGATGACGTTGAAATGATATAAAACATCACAAAAAATCATTGGTTTTCTGTTGTTATTCACCCTTCAAACAACTTCGCACGCACAAGTTCAAACATTAAACCCATATTCACCATGCACAACAACAACATAAGGTAAATCGTGCTTCGCGCACTTTAAAACCACTGTGTATCCCTTCTCTGTCGCGCCAATAACTTGTGCAAACTACTTTTGTGTCATGTGACAACATTCACCGCACACAGTTTTCTAACTACGCATTGATATTCTGCATGCATTTCACTCGATGTGATACACCATGCCAAATTTTAGTACGCCTACACAACGCACCAAGCTCTGTGCGCACCACTAACTAAATTTTCATGCGACAACATATACCCATATTGCACGCACACCAACAAAATTCCTCTGCGCGCTGCCAACACTGCGCACACCACACACATCATTATTATGTCCGTGCACACCGCACAATGCTAAATTTAGGGCACACTCTTGTACACCAACATTTTTCCGCGTGGCACCAAAATTTAGCGCGCACACCCGCAGACTAACATTTTTCCGTGCGACACCGAAATTTAACGCGCACACCTGCACCCTAACATTTTTCCGCGCGGCACCAAAATTAAGCACGCGCACCAGCATGCCAATACCTTGCAGTGCAATGCCAAATTTTACCTATCACAAGATTTTCACTACACATCATGCATTTTTAGTGTGCCCACCTGTGCACATTCATTTTTATGCACATCAAATCCTCGTGAATTTCGCTGTAGAAATTGGGGCTTTTGCTTAACTTTTTCCCAATTAACCATAGACATTCTGCAACCATGAAATTCGTTCAATTTCACTCCGATAACACCATTTCAACCTATGCAACAACAAATTGTTGTAATTTGATATTTCTTGAATGAATTTATCTAAATGATGTTCGTGAATTGAGAATTTTAACCACTAAACTCTCTCCATCTGTCATGGCTTCACTGTAACTTCAAATTCGACCCATTCTAGATCCGAATTTGCGAGAACATATATTAAATCAATAATATCTCACCACATGGCTGAATTTATGAATTTTCTCATGAATTTAACAACATAAATTGGGGCTTTTCCCCAATTCTGCCTAGTTGTTGTTACTTTATACCATGGACGCTTTGCAAACTGAAATTTGGGCACTTCGAAATAAATCCTTTGTGACATTTCGATTCAACTCACTTTCTCAGCCCATCCAGGCTCAGTGTTGAAAAATAAAACTATTATACCATGTTGTAACGTCCCCGACCATCCATGCCAGGTCAAGCTACGCCAGAGAACTCTTACTGTTCTCTCTGTTGAACATATTTCAACATACCCAACATCCAACTGAGTTATGCCACATAAAATTTTCGAATTGCATGCAATTAAAATACACACACACAAAACTCTTGCGGAAGAATTATATATAAAACGTAAACATACAAATACCTCTGTAAATACATAGATTCACACTGAAATAACAATAAACATATACAAGCAGCATATATAGGAAATACCCATAAAAATAAGCACAGTTACAACTGCACATATGATAACCCATAAAAATAATCATGTAAATAACAATGCAGGATGTAAATTTATCACACAATTGGCACTTATCTTGGAAAGAATGTCACCAACTGCGTGCAGACCTTCCACAAACCTCGCAGCCTTAGACCACACTGTTCATCACTCTCAACAGTGAGTCATCACCGAGATGGGACTAAACTCCACTCGGGTAAAGGGATTCCTAACCAAGATAAAGGCTCATAGACAACAGGAAAGACTCTGTCTCAGGTGCCAACTCAAACTAACAACCTACAATCCCTCATTCCCCACATGCCTGTCCCACCCAGGAAGTGTGCCCATTCTCTACTCAATAGTCCTTCGGCTGCCCCACTTCCTTTCCGAGCTTCAGCAACAGGACGAACAAGAAGTCTCAAAGCACTGTAGCTGTAGTTCAACACCTTCAAGAAATCAATCCCCAACAATTCTCTCACCCAGAGAATTTCTCACAGGCTCGACAACCCGCCTCTTCAATATCCCACAAGCTTGACAACCTGCTTCTTCAGTTTAGCTTCCAATATAACTAGATACACTGAAACAAAAATGGCTATGGATACGGGTTTAGGTACAGTCATGAAGATACAAAGGATAGCTCAATGGGTGTGTGCATGGTCATGGATGATTGACTGGATGACTGAATGATGGCAAGAATCATGGGAAGAATGATGGAAAAGATCATAGGAAATGAACTAAGTTCCAACAATATGTATGCATGTCTCCAACTTGACACTTGTCATGTTGGGAGCTACTTTGGCCCACTTGTCCCCAACTTTAGAACTTAGGATGAAATAATTATCCATACTTTATGATTTAAATAAATATTAATATAATATTCCTTTTTGGCTTAAGCTCCCTAGCTTATCCCTTTTTCTTAAATTTTAGGCCCTTCCCTTTCCCTAACCAGTGGATTTCAGTCCCCCATCTCTCTTATCGTGGTCGGTTTGTGCGCAATGATGTATTTTATATTAATTATGAAACATGTACAAAATAGGCGCACTGACCTTTAACATATAGGCTCTCCAGCCTAATCAAAACATAATCATCCTAGCTTATAATAACTGGCTCACCAACCTATAAAACATAGCATATACACAAAGGCTCACTGGCCTTGCAATCACGCACACTTATGTTGCTACGCGCGGTATCTTGGAATGTGCAAACTTCTTCATTTTACTACGCAGTAAATGTGTGCACTATGCCCTGAAATGTGCATACAAAATGATATCAAACAACTCACGAGCTTAAGTACATTTTCATTTACATTACAGTTGGGTTCGGCCTTAGGTATATTACATAGGCCACTCAGGAATGCCAGGATTTTCTTGCTTCTTCTTCGATCTGAGGTTAACCTACCTCAGACATTAGTGTTAGCTTGGAAAAGTTACAACTGACTATCGTTGGCATGGTAAGAAACCAAGAGTTGATGATGAATAACATTTTCAAACTAGAAAGGACTCAACAAAAATCCCCTAGGGTTCCTTACAAGGGTTAGTTCCAAAAGGGGAACCAATTTTTTAGACCAAAGAATGATCAAGAGGTTCCAAATACTTTATCCCCTGCAAACATAGTGGATGAAAACCCTTGGTGCCTGCAATGCAGTGAGTCACACTAGGAGCATGAGTGTCCTTTCAACAATGGAAACCATGACCAAGTGAACATAATAGACCATACCATTGAAGACCCCAAATTTTCCTTAATATTACTCTTGAGGAACATTAAGAAGGCTTAAAATAAGCAACCAGGAAGGCTAGGATGGAGGTGATAAACAACCTTGACCAAGAATCAAGAGAAAAGTTGAAAAACTAAGAATTCCAAGTGTATGCTAGAAAAAAGAGAATGAACCAACCTCTCTCTACTGTTCCTGTGGCATCACAAACAAGACCTCCACCCATGAGCATACTCCTTCCTAAGAATCCTCCCAAGACCAAAAAAGTGGACTTAAATTTTGACTTTGAAGGGGCATTAGCCAAAATACATGTGACCATCCCCTTGAGATAAGTTATCAAAGTACCATCTGTCAAAGAAAGGTTTGATAGTTTTTTCAAAGGATCATATGGACCAATGGAACCTCTTATTATCCTACAAGCCGATCACTTTAGGGATCAATATGATGGACATCCACCTTTCTTCATGACTTTATTGATAAATAACAAATTCCTTAAGAACTGTATGCTGGATTCAGGGGAAGGTGGTAACATGATGTCTTTGAAGGTCATGGAACAACTGGGTCTAAAGGTCACACGATATTACATGAATGTGTGTGTCTTTGAGTCTAGGGCCATACCCACTTATGGGGTAGTTGAGAATGTAGAAGTATTCCTTGGAAGGTACCCCGAGAGAGTAATCCACATAGACATTGTAGTGGTGGATGTCCCAGATGTGTGGGGAATGATATTGTCGAGGAAATTTGCTGTGATGATGGGACGTACCCTAGATATGGATCTCACTTATATCAATGTGCCTATGAACGATGGAGTAATAAGTCGCCTCCCGAATGTTCCAATGACCAAAATCCATGTGCAAGAAATTGGTGATGATATTGGAACTAACGAAACACATGAACCGATCAAAGAGAGTCTTCCTGAATTTTATCCTGATGACATGCCTTTTGCTACAAAATAAGACTTTGATCAAATACAATGGACAAAAAAGGAGGATTATTAACAACTCTTGAAAAAATATAAAAACAAGGAAGTTGGGGCTGTCAAATTATTAAAGAAAGGAGAAAATAACATATTGATCCAACCGTCCCAACAAGAAGTTTTCACAATAGAGTCCCACCCTCCTCCCTCAAAACAATACATCAGGGTTGTACAAGAAAATACCAACTTCAAAACCAAGGATTACAAAGAGGGAGACACAGTTTGGATGTGGGACACAAAGAAGGGAGAGCCTACTAATGTCAAGGGAAGTGCACAATTTTGGCTTGGACCATTTAGAGTTGGAATAAAGTTAGTCGATGATGCCTACTATTTGTCTACATTGGAAGGAAAAAGGCACCCATTACCAGTTAACAGACACCTCCTCAAACCCCATCAGGGGGCAGAGACTTGAATTCATAGGTAAGTAGGTAGGCATTTGCATTCATTGTATATACCATATACATTTCATGCTAGAGTAGTTTTATTTCCATTTGTATATATGCTTGTTTACTTTCATTTTCTATATCATATATGAGCCAAGGGTGATATCACCACCCCAAATGATTACTTATGAATTCCTTTTGAGATCAAGAAGGTCACATGTCATTCCATATATGGTGAGGTTCTCATGTTATCTAAGGTGAGCACATGTCCCCGAGTTGGAGCCAGATGTTATCCCATAGCCTAGGGATAACTAAGGAGATTATGTCTCGAGGCCCACAGGTCCTACACATGGAGTACCGAGAGCCATATATACTTGAGCCTGACCCTGGAGGGCCCATATTGACTTGATATTGACCCTGGAGATCCCATCCCTTGCCTCATAACACAATTTTGAGGTAGTTAGAGTGTGTTGTAGAATATATGAGGAATGTTATTTGGGGCATAAAATTTGTTTAATTGTCTGTGAATACTATGATCTTCATATGTGCACCTATTATATCTATTTCCTTACTTGTTCAGTTAATTTTTAGGAATACTCTCACTAGAGGAAATTTTCCATAAGTTATGCATTTCAATATTCCGTTTTGGTTGTGATGTCTGAGTATAATATTTTATACTCTTGTGCTTAGGTCTGGCTGGGTTGCATTCTTCCCACCACTACATTCTCTTCTTCCTTTCTCTATTCCACATAAGTATTGCAGTGCTTCGGGTGATACCTGCTTCCCTTATGGAAGGTTGAATATGCCAGCACCCTAGATTACAACGATGAGTTTTTTGGAAAACTCCGAGAACCCCGATCTCCAATCAGGCACCAACAAATGGTTCCCTTGTTGAGACTTGATTTCTAAGCGATCTTTCAGAGAATGCATCATCATATTTTCAAATCGTACATTGATAGTTGGTGGGAACAAAGGTGTGACGGTTTCATATTTCAAGAAACCAAGTTATGACATAAGAGTTTGAGGGTTGTGAAGGATGCAATCTATTATTTGGAACTAGCCAATGATTAGTACAAAATCTTCTGGATCCAGTTTCCATAGAAAGTCTTCCAATGGCTCGATCGATTAAAAGAAGCACCCAAGTTTAAATATCGAGTAAAGAGAAGGCTCCATTGCAACACTGCACATATAGTTGTCCTCCATCTATTGTATCACCCTATTTTTCATGCGGTATATTTTTGGGTCGAGACTACATTGGGAGGATACATCATCGAATTTGCTGTGGAGAACCACCGGTCGTTTTTGAAAGAAGAAGCAATTTTTTACAAAGGCCCCCGAGGAAGGATATCGAGGGACATTCCTGTATGGATGAATGTTCTTTTGGCAGAAGAAGGGATGCTTCCTGTTTCATCAGAAGAGATGGTAGTGTAAAACCTTGTGCATGAGGGGCATGTGATTCAGGTGAAGGGTTCATGAGTTAGGTTATGTAATTTATTGAAATATGGGGGGTCGTCATTGTCATGAGAGAAGTTATAGAGATTAACACACTCTAATAAGGGATAATATGATTGAAAATAATTAGTGAGAGAAGATGCGAAAGTCGATGAAGAGGTCATATCAGTCGCAAAAGATGATTGACCTTGAGACTACCCGAAGGAAATAACTAGAGAAGTTGTCGTAGTTGCAGACACGGGGAAGAGTGGCCAACCATTGGTTGAAGGGGAGAAAGATGAAAGTTATGAAGGAATAATACGATTATGAGTTAGTATAGGCAAGGGATTTAGGCTCGACACCATTTCATGAGAACAAGAATCAGTCATAACCCTTTAAGGATTTGCGAGAGACTCATGTCTTGCTACATTGGAAGATGCTGAGTCTCATCAAGAAAAAAATATAGGTTTCATAGGTACGTGAACCCCCCACCAAAACAATTCCATTCCAAATGCGAAGGGACAAACCTTGGATCACCCCCAAGCTCAGGGCCTTCTACCAATCTGGTAAATTATTCACCGAATCTTGCAATAATTTATATTGTTTCTCACAGTTATAATAAAATAGGTTTGAATTATAGTAGTAGAGGAAGTGGAGCAAGTTCTTCAGCTCTAGTTCAACTAGGACCATCGTGATTTATATTGGTAGGATCCCTGATTTCTCCGATGGGAACTCAACACATAGGCTCACTCACCCAATACCCAAAATTATGGGGTAAATGGGATGAGGATGCAGAACAAAACTAGTTCTTATGTGAGGATATATGGAGGTCCCGCAGAACTCTAGATGCCAATAAACTAGTCAAATTCTAGATCGCATTGAGAGGTAGAGCATTAAAATAATATATTAATTCCATTGAGCCCGAGAATCCTCAGGGGACTCCCTCAGGATAACCCTTTAATCTGGCTCAGTTCAAGCAAATATTTATTGCATATTTTCTCCTACCTCAATATGAATACCAGGCCCTCTCTTAGTTGCAAGAGATCAAGTAAAGAGATGGGGAGTCTGTATAGGAGTAAAACCAATGATTCAAAGATGAAATTGGGAAGCTAGCAAATCCAATTCATGAGAATCATCAATGTGAATGGTTCATTCAGGGGATTTTTCCTTTGACTTGGATTCCGCTAACTCAACAAAGACTCACCACTTTGGGCGAAGCATTAGAACAAGCCATGAAAATTGAAGCAATGGCAGTCTACCCTAATATATTGCACATGATGCGACCTACTGAGGATAATAATATTTCACAACTCCAGGGCCACACTTTCACGCTGACTGAGAAAATTTAGGAGTTGGACCTATGTAAAGGAGGTTGACCATAGGTCTAGTGCACTGGTTGCTACAATGAAGGTCATATAGTGACAACGTGTCCAAGATCATGTAGTGGCAGAGCTATGAGCCACCCTATACCTCCAACACCAGTCATACCATCAGGCAATGTTGCACAAGTTGTGACTACAACACCTTTCCATGTACCTGTGCAATTCTAGACCTTCCCAATATAATAAGGGGGTTAATCCAATGAGTATTTTGAGATTTGCAGACACCATGGACATTCTCTGAGACATTCTCCCATCTTAATGAAATAAACATTTGTCCCAAATATGGTGTACTGTGAAGTCTATGGGTAAACTACCCATACCGCCAAGAAATGTTGTGATTTATATGCTCTTGCGAATAGACTAGATCACTCTGCCTTCAGGATTGATGAAGCCCCTCAAGGGTTTGGAGGAGGTCGCAAAGGTGAAGGATATTTCAAAGGAGGCAGAGGACCCACTCATTGCTACAACTATGACAAACATGGCCACCTTGCAAGAGACTTCCCACATCCGAGGAGACCATGGTGTGCACACTGCCAAAAAAATACCCATACCACCGAGGAATTTCCTGAACTGATCACACGATGGGAAGATCGTGCAAGACAATGGGGAGCCAATTTGATAAAATTAGAACCCATGCCAATTGCAAAAGAGAGACAATCCAACATTCATGTTATAGAAAGGGGAGGCGCACAGACTGTTGTCAATGATGAACACCTTAATCAAGCTTAGATTCGAAAGGTAGTGCCTAAACCTCCATATGATCCTGTAAAAAAAAATGTTTTTTTTCAGAATGCAGTGTAATTGTTCCACCAAATGTTTAACTCTGCAATACCAGAAGTTGTGAATCCAAGCTATACCCTCCCTGCAAAGTTGCAGAAAAGTCAGTCCCATCCAAGGTCCCATAGTATGAGTCAAACAACACTCTTTACTTATGGTTGCAACTCTTTTATGATATCCTGAATGATGAACAAATTATCCAGAAGTTGCGGAGCATCATTGGCATAGCTCTAGGAGTTGAGGGAAATGTAGAGGGATCTATAACTATTAATATTCTAGAGAGAAATGTAGGTCGAATACAACAATGAAAGAAGAGGTTGGGACACGAGTTCGAACTAGATTCCCATATTGATGGTTATTAAATTAATGGTGCCATGCTGGACTTGGGCTCAGACATTAATATCCTACCAAAGAAAATGTGGGAAGCTATGGGAAAACCTAGGTTGGTCTATTCCCCAATTCAATTGTGCATGGTGAACCAGTATTGTATTTTCCTAGTAGGAAGTCTATAAAATGTGGAAGTAGATATAGCTAGAGTAAAGACTATTGCTAACTTCAAGGTAATTGAGATCATGGGGGAGAAGGATCCATATCCAGCCTTGCTTGTAATTGATTGGGCATATGAAACTTATGTTGTGATCGACCTAAAGAACAAATCCATGACCTTTGAATTGGATGGTTTGAAAGTGGTTCAACCTTTAGATACATACATAGGACCACGATACATGGAACCCTCAAAAGATAACATGGAACCTGATGTATTGGATCATATGCACACTGTCACTTGAGGAAATAGTGTAGATTACATTAATCCTTCCGCAGATGGTTCAATTAGTTGGTGAAGTATTCTCTCTGCTAGAGAAGACTCCGAGGGAGATTTCAAAAAATGGCAGCAGGGATGATATGAAAATTTCTCAAGAAGATGCACCACTATTCGAGCGGAAAAGTGGATTGGAAATGAACTTTGTGAGCATCCAATATATGATGGTCTCTTGGATTTACACACTTTTTTGGTCGAAATGGAAGAAAAATTTGGGGTGGAACAATGAATGTCGACACTTGATATTGTTTTGCGATCCTCCCTAACTCGCTGGTGGGACACCTGGAAAAGTAACCTACCTTCATGGGAGGATGTCAATATTTCCCTACAACATCAATTTGTCCCTCCTTCCCCGGCTAGTCAAGAAAACCAAGACCAGAAACTGAATACTCCCATTCTTACCCTCGACATGTATGATGGATCTTCTGATCCACATGAGCATGTTGCACATTGTGTTAGAGTGTGGACAACCACGCAACTACCTTGAGGTTTTTGGGTACACCAGGTTTTTCATTCACTCATACCAATCCCCATAGCCTAGTATATACATGAAGAAACATGAAGGAAAACCCACAGTTGGGATGTGCTTCAATGCCAATTTTTCCAGGATTTCTCTTTTACAGGTAAGTCCCCCAAACTCACTTTAACATTGCAACAAATTCAAATCTTGTTATTCACATATAATTTCAAACCTGCCTATCCCCCTGTAGTTTTATCTGTGCATAAACACCTACTTTGTTCCAGCTTTCACCCCTTTCTTGAACCAAAAAATCATGCCATTGCACCACTACCTATTTACTATAGTAAGGTTGATATCGCACTAGATGATCTTGATGATTTAGAAGACCTTAGGAATCTATCCTTTAAAGAATAGAAAGGCACTAGGACTGTCTAGAATACCACTTCCCCTAAAGCCAATAGCTCCTACACTAACCCTTTGAAGTTTCACAAGGTTAATATAGGAAGTAAAGAGCATCCCAAGATAACCTCTATAAGGGATTCTTGGGACGAACATACTATGAATGAAATTCAGGCCGTGTTGTGGGAATATGAGGACCTATTCCCCACCAAATTCTTAGAGATGAAGGGAATTGAGGGAGATATAGGAGAAATGGAAATTGAACTAAATCCTGATGTGAAACCTGTTAAGAACCGACCATACCGTATGAAGCCCAGAGTCAAAGAAAAGGTCAAGGAGGATATTGATCACATTCTGGTAGCTGGGTTGATATTCCTAGTGGATGAGGCTAGGTGGATCAACTCGATTTTCATTTAGAGTAGAAAGGGTATAGAAGATATCGAGGTTTGTGTTTCCTATCGGAGCTTGAACTCTACCTGTGTTCATGACCCATTTCTGACTCCCTTTAGTGACAAATTTTTAGATCAGGTTGTAGACAGGGAAGCATATTCATTTAACAATGGATTTTCCAGATATCACCAAGTAAGTATTGTAGAAACAGATAAGAATAAAAATAGCTTCACAACAAAGTGGGGGTCATTTTCTTACAACATCATGCCATTTGGGCTTAAGAATGTCCCAGCAGGGTTTTCTCAAAACATAATTTCCATATTCCGCGACTTCATCCATAAATTTCTTGAGGTATATCTGGATGATTGGATGGTGTACAATTTAATCAAATATCATATTGGTCTCTTGCAACTAATGTTGTATCTATGTCGCCAAATACATATTTCCCTCAATCTGAAAAAGTGTATCTTTTGTGTACCCTTTGGGAATCTATTGGTACATATCATTTGTAGGGGAGGTGTGCTCGTGGACCCTATAAAAAATTTCGTCATCCTCAATATGCTTCTTCCCACCTCTGTAAGGAATTTGCGAACTACCTTGGGACATAATGGATATTATCGTCAGTTTATCAGGGGCTACACGAGTATCACAACATTGTTGGAACAATTACTTAAGAAATATGAAGGCTTTCACTAGAATTCAGTCTATGATAAATCATTGACACCTTGAATGAAAAGTTGAGTACATCCCACATTCCGAATTTCACTAATTGGAGCATGGAGTTCCATGTGCATATTGATGCCTCCAACATTTCTCTAGGTGCTATCCTTGTGCAAACAGGAGAAGGGAATATTGACCATCCCATCTATTTTTCTAGTCAAAAACTATCTCAAGATGAACACAACTACATCACAACAAAAAGGGAAGGTTTTTCCATGGTCTATGCTTTAAAAAAGTTTATACACTATCTATTAGGGGGCCAGTTTAATTTTTTCATTGATCATTCTGCTTTAAAATATCTTGTTAACAAACCTATATTAGAAGGCATAATCGATATATGGTTGTTTATTTTTCAAGAGTTATGATTCGAAGTTGTTGTCAAACCTGGGAAGTTGAATGTAGGACTCGATCACCTATAAAGACTAGAAACTGGTGAAAATGGGGGACCTATTGATGACCAACTACCAAATTCATATATGTTTCACATAGAAGTTATCCCTGACTACTTATTAGACATTTCACTATTCCTCACAACTAGAAAATCTGCGGAGGACTATTAGACAACTTAGAAGTGCCATGTTATTGTTCGAGCAATGAATTATCAACTTATTGCATGATAGTTCTAGAAGATGGGTTCAGAAAGTATCATGAGACGATGAGTTTTGGATCATGAGAGATATGATATTCTTTGGGTATGTCACAACGAAGTTGCAAGAGGAAATTTTGGTTGTAAGGCTATGACATAGAAGATGTTATAGGCCGGGCTATGGTGGTCTACACTATTTAAGGATACCAAATCCTATTCTAGAGCATGCGATGCTTGTCAAAGAGTAGGTTTTCCCTCCTGGAGAGATGACCTACCTTTATACCCTGTTAGAACTCTACAAGCATTCAAAATGTGGGTTGTTGATTTCATTGGGCCCATAAATCCACTGGCTTGACATTCCAAGGGTAAGTACATCATTACCACAACAGATTATCTTATGCAATGGGATGAAGCCACACCAGTGTGGGACTGTTTTGATGATACCACATCTAGTTTTATTTTTGAAAATATCGTTACTCGATTTGGTTTCACTCAGAGTCTAACTAGTGATCAAGCTACACATTTCCTCAACAAAACTATAACTACTCTCACCTATGAATTTATGATTCATCACCATAAGAGAGTCCATTATCATCCACAAGATAATGGGACAATAGAAGCATTCAATAAGATTCTCGAAAAAGGATTGACCAAGGTATGTTGCACAAATCGTGAATATTGGGACAAAAGAGTTCTGGTGGTACTTTGGGCCTATCGGATCACCACAAAGAAATTACACAAGTATACCCTTTTCCAATTATTCTATGGACAAGAGGTCATGGTACCAACTGAATTTATATCACCAAGTCTATTTTTTGCACAAGCTACCAAGATGACTGATGATGAATCCATCGCAACAAGAGTTACAAAAATGATGCAGTTGGAAGAAGACAAATTTTTAGCATACTTTCATCAAATTGTCAAAAAATCTCAACAAAAGGCATGACATGATCAACATATTAAGCATAAGTATTTTGCACCAAGAGAAAAAGTTCTGTTGTATGAAAGTAAGTATCATAATCATTTTGGTAAGTTACAAATGCACTAGCTTGAACTATTTATTGTTGCAGAGATGTGCGAATCTAGAGTGGTCAGATTCACACAACTTAATGGTATCCTTTATCCTGGATGGGTTAATGGCACATCCCTGAAGCCCTATGAAAGTTATCAATAAGCATTGTTGCGCATCCCTCCTATGTTGGGAGTGGATTTCCTAGGTAGGATTTCCCTTTGTATTGCAACTTTTCTTTCTATTAAAAATATGATGACACATCACTTTGATTACATGTTTTCAAGTCTCCTTATCCAGTACCAATCATCCACCCCAGATATTCACTTTGTGGTAGGGGATCTTGTCCTCGCATCATTTCATAGCGAACATCACCCATATTTGTTTTCCATGTCCTTATGCTGTCACATGGATAGTTATAGCTGTTAGTACTTTCCCCTGACTTGGAACCTGTTCGTCATCCTAACCATATTCAATGTTCACAACAGTCTATTCTTTTCCGATCCTCTGTTGATCTAGTCATTACTTTCCCAACTTAATTGAATCTCTTGCCACCATCTCGCTAATTATGTCTTTAAAATGACCATACCATCACGAATCTTGGTGTAATTAGGGAATTTTTGTTGATATCAATGCCAATTTTATCGATTTGTCGTAGTTAATTCATGGTCGCCACCTCACCTTCTAATTCTGGCCTATAAACTTACCTCTCCTCGATGTCCCAACTCATTTGGTATTCTCATCCTTTTGCTACCTATTTCGTCCTCGAGTCTCTTTAGCACCTTGAGAGCCTGCGTGTACACCCCACCCTTGTTGTGCATTTTTTTTTATCACTAGTGATCCATCCCCATGGTTCTCATAGTGTGTTGGGGAGCTCTCCCCAATCCCTCTATTCCTTATGAATTTATTGACCCATGCGTTATTGTTTAGGGTGATTTGTATGGAAAGGTCGAACAAACCAAGCTGCTCGACCTTGATTTTACCAATGTTGTTGAACATCCACACATGGATATTCATTCATACATGGATTTTGTCCCCTTGTCGGATGGGAATTTTCAATGGTAGTGGTGACTAGAGTTTGCATTGCTGTGTGATTATATGCTAATGTTGTTGGCCAAATTGTACATAGTGAATGGTCATTATTTTCATTGATGTCAAACTTCTCATTATTGCATTTATGAGTTTGGGTTTGATTTTCATTAGTTGAACTTGTTATTGGACTAGCAACTCAATTAACTCAATGAATAGGTGGTCAAAGGCTTAGTTAAAAATGCAAGGAAAATTGAATCGGTTAAACTCTTTTTCCACCATTTCGATAGCTCTCTCCTTTGAAAAAGGTGTGGTTATGAATCTACAGGATTAAGCACCAACAATTTAAAGATTTAATATTATAAGCTCATATGTTAAGGAAGTTTTCCAATTAAGAAGCTTTGAATCAATTTCTAGAAACATTGATAATTACAGTAACTAACTTCTTGATGAAATTTGGTTGAAGAGAAAACCGTTTCAAGATTTGAGGTGGATTAACCAAAACCATTTTTTTTATCTTGGAAAGAGAGAGATGAACAGAGTGTAAAAGTACCAAAAAATCTCTGCCGATAAATAGTTTTTTTGAGGGTAAAAATGATGATGCAAATCAGATTGATACAGAGTTGCAAATCAGATTGATACAGAGTTAAAAATCAGATTGATACAGAGTTAAAAATCAGATTGATACAGGGATACAAATCGGATTGATACAGAGTTAAAATAGGATTGATACAAAGTTCAAGAACTAGGTGACAGGTCTTTAAGAGAAGAACACAGAGGTTGATTAACGTTTCAGAAAAGGAGAGCCCTGGAAATCAATCAAATGATTTCTTGAAAGATAAACACAAAGAGATTAATAAGTTGAATTTAAACTCTGACATAGATCTAGAATAGAGGTATGAAATGCTTGATTGATTGAGCAATTACATCAAAAGTATATGCATTTAATAGTTAAAGACCATCTTTGTAATTCAAATATACACTGAGTTCATTATTTATTGCAATAAATATTATCTACAGATTTGATCTCCAGGTTTATAACAAAGTAAATATGAATAGATTGAGTTGATCAGTTTTGGTATTGGTAGAGTATGAACAGAGTTTCATTTGAATAAGATGTGTTTTGGTTGAAAAGAAAAACAGGTTTGGAAAAGATGGAATTGATGGTTACATGTTTGTTTTTCACATAAATAAATTAACAAAAGGATATTGATTGTTTAAAAAGAGTGTTTGAAACAAGTTGAAGCCAATACTAAAGGGAGGAAGGGAGGAGCTAGGGAGACTAACAGTCTCATTGCAAGTTGAATATTGCATTCAGGCAGTAGAAGTTTCTTTCAGTAGGTGCTGAAGATAAAGAGGTAGTAGCCTCATCTGAGTAGTTTCTCAGACAAAATTTGATGTAACTGAAGTAGCCTGCTTGCTTTACATCCACAAGAAGAAGAGGTTTTTCCCTTTAAGGGTTTCCTCATAAATATTTTGTGTCTCTGTCCATTTCATGTGATTGATAGTTACTAATTCATTATCACTGAGACAAAATATTTATTAGGTTTTAAGCTGCATTAAAGAAGTAATATGTATTAAAGAAATAAAAGTGATAATTATGTATACAACTGATTCACCCCCCACCTCTCAGTTGCTTAAATTGTCCAACAATTGGTATCAGAGTAGGTTACTTCAAAACTCAGTTTAATCACTGGAAGTTTGGTCTTTTATGATGGATAAGTAATATGAATTTACAAAACATGGATTACCTCTATTTGATGGACATAACTATGCCTTTTGGAGTATCAAGATGAAATTGTTTTTGTAGACTCAAGGAGTAGATATTTGGCAAGCCGTACTGAATGAATATAATGTTCCAACAACCATTCCAATAGATTTTGCAGGTAAGAAACTTTATGAAAGCAATTCCAAAACTATGTATGCAATACTCAGAGGTTTAGCAGAGTCAAAATTTGTTAAGGTTATGCACTGTGTGTCAACAAAAGAATTATAGGACAAGCTGAAAAATGTTTATGAAGGAGATAATAAGGTGAAGAATGCTAAGTTACAGTCATATAGGAGTCAATTTGAAAGTTTAAAAATGGAAGAATCTGAAGATATAACAACTTATTTCCTTCATATTGATGAAGTAGTTAATACCATGAGAGGTCTAGGAGAAAAAGTCAAAAATGTTAATATCATACAAAAGGTACTTAGATCTCTACCTGTAAGATTTGATCAAAAAATATCTTCTTTAGAAGAAAGAACTGATCTTGCTACTTTAGAAATGGATGAACTACATGGGATACTAATAGCATATGAGATGAGGATCTCTGGTGAGAATTCTTCCAGGAAAGAAGCAACTTTCAAGGAAACAAAGAAGGACCAGAAAAAGGTTGAAGCAAAAACCAACAATTATGAGGATTCAAAAGAGGATATGGAAGAAGATAATTTTGTCAAAAATCTGAAAAAGGGCACTGACAAATACAAGGCAAGCTTCCTCTTAAATGTTTTGGTTGTGGTAAAATAGGACATTTTTCTTCCAAGTGTCCTTGCAATAAGATTTCTGATGATGAAGAAGAAAGCAATAGAAAGAGTAAAGAATACAAGAACAAGTATAAGAAGTCTTTTCAAAGAAACTCATATAAAAATAAAAGTCTATTTATTAAAGATGATAGTCACTCTTCAGAAATAGATGAAAGTGATGTTATCTCAGATATAAGACTTTTTATGTCTATCGAAAATCAGAATGATAAATTTAGTGAAGAAGAAGAAGGTGAAGTTGATTTGGAAGCTGAGCTTGTTAGTTCTTTGGCTGAACTTAGAAAGGTAAGAAAAGAATTTAAACATTTCAAAGAAGAAATTAAGAATCTTGAAAATGAGATACATAAATCTAACAAGTTGATAGAAAACACTAAAACTATGATAATTGGTTTAAAGCTCAAAACAAAAGAAGCTCGAGTAACTGAAGAAGCACTAAACAATTTGCTTGTAGAAAAAGATAAGGAAAATGAAGGTCTGAAACTTGAAGTTGTTTCATTAAGAAAGAAGGTACAAGAAAAACACATGGATGATAGATCAAAGATTTTGAAACAAATTATTAGTAATCAAAGACCAACAAATGACAAACCTGGAATTGGTTATAAATCTGAGGTTACCAATGCAAGTGCTAGTACAAGTTTTGAAAAAGTAGGTATAGGACATACAAATGTGAAAAACACTAGCGAGCAGATGGAATCAATAAAGAAAGAAGGAAATCAAACTTCAACAATACATAGAAGAAGTTATGACAGGTACCAGAACAGGTTTGATGGCTATTGTTTCTTTTGTTACAAGTATATACATAAAGATGCTTTGTATTGCCTTTTCAAGAAACATAATTGCACATAATAGTCATGACAAATCTAGGTTTTATTATGGAAGAAGGCATGATAGAACCAGTCAGAACAATATGAACAATTCCTATAACAAATTTGAATTTTTAATGTTTGAGAGTGAATGTCATAGGTGTAATAATTTTGGACATGTGTCAAGAAACTGTCCAATGAACTTTTAGAAATCTGTTGAACCTAATTACACTAATCTGAAAACTAGATGTTGGAAAAAGAAAAGTGACCATTTAGAATCTGAAAATTGCACTCTAACTTTACAGGATGATCATAAAGTAAAATGGTGTGTGGATAGTGGATGTTCAAAACATATGACAGGCAGAAAACAAAATTTTGATATATTGGATCAAGGAAAAGAAGGTACATTTACTTTTGGTAATGAACAATCAACTAGGATAATTGGAAGAGGTACTGTGTGTCTGAATAACAAAAATATTATGGCTGAAAATGTTTTACTGGTTGAGGATATGGAACACAATTTATTGAGTGTAAGTCAAACTTGTGATAAAGGGCATTATATAATTTTTGATTCTAAAAATTTTCAAATCAGAGATGTCAAAAGAAATTGGTTATTTGGAACAACTACAAGAACACCGAGCAACATTTACATACTAGATGAGAAACATGAAAATTGTTATCTAGGGAATGAAGATGAAATTCTCAATTGGAAAGTTGGATTCTAGAACTGATGAAGGTATTTTAGTTGGATATTCATGCTCAAGAAAATCTTATAACTTCTACAATTTTAGATTGAAGAAAGTTGTTGAAGCCATAGATGTTAAATTTGATGAATCTTCATTTTTAAAATCCAAAATTGAACTAAAATATCATTAGACTTATGAAATATATGACAAACTAAAAATGGAAGAAGAATCAAGTGATATAGAGGAAACTAAATCAGCTAACAATGAAAATATGATTCCTACTTTGTTGCAGGGGTCAACTCCATCTAAGACTCCAAACAAAAAGGTACAAAGAAATCATCCTGAAGAGCAAATCATTGGTGATATAAATGCAGGTGTTGAAACTAGAAGTAAAAGGAAAGAATCTATTTCAAATCATGAACATGTATCATTACTCTCTCTATTTGAACCCAAGAATGTCGAAGAAGCAATTAATGATGAATACTGGATGAAAGCAATGAAAGAAGAGATTAGTCAAATATAAAAGAATGAGATATGGGAATTGGTTCCTAGAACTTTAAATAAGCATGTTATTGGGGCTAAATGGGTTTTCAAAAATAATTTGAATGAAGTAGGTAAGGTGACTAGAAATAAAGCTAGACTGGTTTGTAAAGGGTATGCACAGGTAGAAGGCATAGATTATGGAGAAAATATTTCTCCTGTTGCAAGAATGGAATCCATTAGGCTGATTTTGGCTTAAGCTAGTTCCAAGCACATTAAATTTTATCAAATGAATGTAAAATCTGCATTTTTAAATGGTGAATTAGAGGAAGAAGTATACATGGAACAACCAGATGGGTTTCAGGTGCAAGAAGCAAAAAATCATGTTTACAGGTTGAAAAAGGCTTTGTATGGGCTAAAGCAAGCTCTAAGAGCTTGGTATTCCAGTCTTGATAAATACTTAAGACAACAAGGATACAGAAAAGGGAGCACAAACAATAATCTTTATATTAAAGAAGAACATGATAGCTTGGTCATTGTTGAGATTTATGTAGATGATATTATTTTTGGTAGTGATAATGATCAACTTAGCCAACAATTTGCTGAAAGTATGCAAAATGAGTTTGAGATGTCCATGCTTGGTGAAATGAAATTTTTCTTAGGTCTTCAAATCACTCAATCTGATAAAGGTATTTTCATTTCTCAAACTAAATATATCAATGAAATGCTCAAGAAATTTCAAATGCAGGATTGTAAACCAATTGGCACTCCCATGGTTACTGGATGTAAGTTGAGTCAAACTGATGTTTCTGGAAATGTTGAGCTGATCCGGAAAAAGATCATTTAATGACTGTGGTTGAGTTTTTAATTGCATGTGATTATTAACCATTTAAGAAGCTAATGAAAGAGGATGAAGATGAGAGAATATATCACAACCATAATACAAAATACAGATTTGAACTGAAGCAATAAGAACAACAAACCATAACAAGAGAAGTGATAATGGAGTTCGACACAAAATTGCCTACGTCTCCGGGCCTTTATCTTAGTGGGGGAGGCTTCTTTATTTCTATTCAAAGCTCAAAAAGTACATCGCAACAATTCCATTAGGCTACAAGACTGATCTGTTCATGTTCTTCCAGACCTCTAGAACCCAACAGAAGAAACAACATGCAAAACGGATGACCGGAGCTCCCAGAAATGGCCTGCAAGCGTCTGCTCCTCAACAACTTCCCTGCATAAAAATGGCTTTGGCTTGGCTTCCCTTCAGCATAACTCAGCTCTGACTATTCTCCATGGCCTCAAACAGGCCTGGTTTTTATATATCTAAAGTTGGTTATCCATCCCCAACTTCCTCACACAATTTGGGCTCAAAAAAAGCCCAATATCTCCCAATAATGGCCAAATCCTCTTATTACAGGCCAAAAATCAATTAAAAATCCAAAAACCATAGGAAATAATCCACTTTTGTTTAATTATAGGGATTATCCCCTTATACCCAGTGCGCTCCCCCCTAATTATGGTCACATGGCTCATATATGGCCAAGTGCCAACCCCCTAGGGGCTGCACGCTAGCCCTTTACCTTGTTGGCTCCTGGATCTGCTGCGCAATCCACGTGATCGGGGTCTGAAAGGACCGGGATCTAACTTCCACGCTTGTTTGTTATGCATAGGTGCCTACACCCTTGGTTTTTTGGCATGAAAATAAACCACGGGTTGGGGCTTAGCCCCAACCCCCCCTCCTTTTTGCGCCCTTAAATATATATTCAACATATATAATAATATGTGGGCTTCTTTAAACAAGCAACACACATGGCTCATTGGTAATTGGACTATTTCTCAAGGTGTTTGGGCTTGGTGGTGGTCATGGGTTCAAAAACCATGGACTCCCCAAAACTTTTGAAACTTTCCACTTCGTTTGATGACTGGGTGCCATGTGGTTGCCCATGCCTGGGCCACGTGGCACCACCACATTTGCCCGAAAATTGACAAGTGTCATTCTACCATTGGTCCAAGTGTGCATCATTTTCCCAATCACCTATCGCTTGTGCTACCACATGTCACTTCTTCCACTACCACGTGTCACCTCCAGAGAGTGCCATGTCACCTTTTGACTGTTGACTTTTTTGACTTTTTAGCTGTTTGGGAAAACGGTCAGAGTGTGATAACTCTCGCATACAACATTCGTTTGAGAAAGTGAATATATTGCTGGAATCAACGCAACGATCCAGACACAATGGAATTAGTTTTGTCTGATTCCGAGGATTCAATTTTTGAGCCTTTTCTAGACCTGGAAGCCTCTTAGATCCGATTCTGGATCACACTGCCTCACTAAAGGACCTTTTGGTCCCCAAAAGGTTACTAACTAGTCAACAAGCTCGGGATAGGCCACCCAACTTGTCCTCTGTCTCTGAACTCTGTCCTGTGCATCAATATCAACTATAACACAATCATGACAACTGACAACATATTGTTAGCCATTTGAACCCTATTACATCTTACTAAAGCCACTATCATCCATGTAGACAACATTACTAATGATAGAATAAAAAAGACGACTGTAGATGAACTGATATACTTGTAATATATGCACGACATGAGCTTAGCTTGAAGCAACCTGTGATTTATTTTCCATTCAACAATCATTTCTTATTCTTGCTTAAGATCGATTACTTCATTTGAAACAATTATTGGTTTTTTTCTTTCTTGCACTACCTTCTTTAATTGTTCCATTGTTTGAAGTGTTTTATTTTCCTTAACATGATGAGCATGAACCACATAATATTGGCCTGCTTTGGTTAATTGATATTGATTCTTTGTCCTGTAGAAGATTGCCTTACGATCATATAAGTATGGACTACCTAAGACCATTCCACATTCACCTAACGACACTACATCACATGTTACCTCTTCCACATATTTAGATGAAATTGCAAATTTGATTGTGCACTGCTTTGTTATGTGCATTTGATGATGATTGCTTATCCATTTAAGTGTGTAAGGATTATGATGAGTTTGCGTTTTTAACCCCAATTGCTTAACCAATTCTTATGAGATTAGATTAGCTTGAGATCCACTGTCGATTAATGTGTCTATGTTAGTGTGTTGCATGATGGTCCTTATATGAAACAAGTTACTTCTAGAATAAATGCCTTCACAAATTTTACATGTCATACCAACCAATGAGATCTTTGATTCATCACCTGAATCTGATCCCAAGTCTGTGGGTCTTGTTGTCGCTACCACTGTTTTCATTCCCTTCTTTTCCTTGAACCACTTTGGCCTCTTCTCGGGATGCAAATGCCAACATATGTCCTCATCATGTCCCTCTTTCTTGCAATGCTTGCAAGAGGGATTCCCTTCCTTTCTCACCACTACATTTGCCTTTTTTCCATGTCACTTCCTCTTGTCCTCTTTCCTTGAAGACAATTCCCCTGATACACCTTCTTTCCCTGCTTCAATATACATAGCTTGAACAGAAACCTCATCAAGGTTAGTGGGTCCAAACATGAAAACAATATTTCTAATATGGGTAGGTAAACCTCCTATATACTTCATAAAGATTTCCTGTGTATGTAAAGGGATATCCAACATCAATGCCATTTTACGAAAGCTATCTGTATACTCTTGCATTGTTTGTCTTTTTCTTATTTTTAAAGATTGCCATTTAATTAATGCTTTTTCTTTATAACCCAAAGGATAGAATTGTTTCCTAAGTGCAAAAATGAAGCTTTTCCATGATGGAAATACATTACCCACTTGTTGCGTTCCATTTTGCAACTTACTTTTCCACCAGATAAGAGTTGTTCCTGCAAGTCTCAAAGATGCCAACTTGATTTGTGTGGCCTCATCCTTGATCTGTTGGACACTGCAATAAACTTCCATCTGCCTGATCCAATTGTCAAGTTTCTCTGCATTTACTTCACCATCATATATGGGTAACTCAAATTTAACATCAATTTTTAACAATGGCATGTCATTCTTATGTTTATGAACATTTTTATTTGCATTAGATTTAGAACTTGAACTTGAAGAAGAAGGAGAAGAAGGAGGTGATGATGGAAGTGAACGAGTAATCTGAGGATGATCCTCTTCCTCCTCACTTTTTCCCTTTGAATATTTGTCAAGAACTGGTCTCTTTTGTTCCAAGTAATCCTTGTACAAAAATTTCACCATCTCCGACATAGCAAGGAAAGTTTTTTGAAACTCTTTCTCATCAAGAGAAAGTCCCTCTTTCAATGCCATCTTCTCGCTGTGAGAAACTCTCTTTATCAATCCAATTAATGGATTCTCTGCAACAAGATCGCCTTCACCACGCTGTATATTTTCCCTGGTTAACATGCAAAACTCAAATCCAAATGTCAACTAGCTCTAATACCACTTGATTTGGAAAAAGATCTTTTAATGATTGTGGTTGAGTTTTTAATTGCATGTGATTATTAACCATTTAAGAAGCTAATGAAAGAGGATGAATATGAGAGAATATATCACAACCATAATACAAAATACAGATCTGAACTGAAGCAATAAGAGCAACAAACCATAACAAGAGAAGTGATAACGAAGTTCAACACAAAATTGCCTACATCTCTGGGCCTTTGTCTCAGTAGGGGAGGCTTCTTTATTTCTGTTCAAATCTCAAAAAGTACATCATAGTAGTTCCATTAGGCCACAAGAATGATATAGTCATTTTCTTCTAGACCTCTAGAACCTAGCAGAAGAAATGACACGCAAAACAGATGACTAGAGCTCCCAGAAATGGCCCACAAGCGTCTGCTCCTCAACAACTTCCTTGCATAAAAATGGCTTTGGCTTGGCTTCCCTTCAGCATAAATCTTCTCTAACTGTCCTCCATGGCCTCAAACATGCCTATTTTTTAAGTATCTGAAGTTGGTTATCCATCCCCAACTTCCTCCAAAAATCTAGGCTAAAAAAAAGCCCAATATCTCCCAATAATGGCCAAATCCTCTTATTACATGCCAAAAATCAATTAAAAATCCAAAAACCATAGGAAATAACCCACTTTTGTTTAATTATAGGGCTTATCCCCTTATACCTAGCGCACTCCCCCCTAAATATGGTCACATGGCTCATATATGGCCAAGCACCAGCCCCCTAGGGGCTGCGCGCTGGCCCTTTACCTTGCTGGCTCCTGGATCTGCTGCGCAATCTATGTGACCGGGGTCCAAAAGGACCATGCTCTAACTTCCACATTTTTTTTTTATGCATAGGCACCCATGCCCTTGGTTTTATGGCGTGACAATAGACCACGGGCTGGGGCTTAGCCCCAACCCCCCCTCCTTTTTTGTATCCTTAAATATATATTCAACATATATAATAATATGTGGGCTTGTTTAAACAAGAAACAGACATGGCTCATTGGTAATAGGACTATTTCTCAAGGCGTTTGGGCTTAGTGGTGGTCGTGGGTTCAAAACCCATGGACTCCCCAAAACTTTTGAAACTTGCCACATCATTTGATGATTGGGTGCCACGTGGCTACCCATGCCTGGGCCACGTGGCACCACCACATTTGCCCGAAAATTGACAAGTGTCATTATGCCATTGGTCCAAGTGTGCATCATCTACCTAGTCACTTGTCGCCTGTGCTGCCACATGTCACTTCTACCACTGCCATGTGCCAACTCCAGAGAGTGCCACGTCACCTTTTGACTGTTGAATTTTTTTTGACTTTTTAGTTGTTTGGGAAAATGGTCAGAGTGCGATAACTCTCCCACACGACGTCTGTTTGATAAAGTAAATATACGGTCAGAATCAATGCGACAAGGCAAGCTGGATGCAATGGAATTGGTTTCGTCTGATTCCGAGAACTTTGATTTTTGAGCCTTTTCTAGATCTAGAAGCCTCCTAGATCCGATTCTAGATCATGAGAAGACAACGTACAAATCTATGATTGACAGTCTTCTATATGTTACCACTACAAGGCCCGATGTTATGCATGCATTTTGTCAAATTGATAGGTTTTAGGTCTCTCCTAAAGCTTATCATTTACTTGCAGTCAAAAGGATTCTGATATATCAAAAGGGCACAAAAGAGTATGGTTTATGGTATCCTAAAGGTAATCAACTTGATTTGTATGCTTTCACTGATGCTTATTGGGCAAGTTGTGTTGATGACAGTAAGAGTACTAGTGGAGCAACATTCTATCTTGGAGGATGTCTGGTGAGTTGGTCTAGCAAGAAACAATCAACAGTTTCCCTTTCTACTACTGAGGGAAAATACATTGCAGCTACAAATGGTTGCACTTAGGTTCTTTAGATGAAACAAATGTTATCATAAATACACATTCATTGTGATGCTCCCATTCCTATCTTCTATGACAATACCAATGCCATTAGTATCTATAAAAATCCAGTTATGCATTCCAAAACGAAACATATTCCTATTAAATTTCATTTTCTCCGAGCGCAGGTTTTAAGTAATATCATTAAGCTGGAATATGTTGGTACAAAAAATAATATTGATGATATATTTACTAAGCCTTTACCTGAAATGCAATTTGAGAATATCAAGGATTAGTTGGGGGTTTTCCTTCTGTAATTATCTTTCTCTTTCATTATACTCAGGATTGCAGGTTTCCATGGTGCATCTTTCACCTCTGTTATTAGATTTCTGGTCCCTCTACAATACTTTTTCCTGGTTGGTTAGAGTTTGCACAGATTCATGTCTTTTTGATAGGGGGAAATGGTGTTGTTTCAGCTGTTGTACAGGTGATGTTTTCTTGGTATTTATTGTTATTTGTGACAGGGAGAGTATGATTGATCCTTTGCCATCGATGACCAAAGGGGGAGAACATGTTTAAGTTTGCCATCAATGTCAAAGGGGGAGTTTGTTGGCCAAATTGAACAGAGTGAATGGGAATTATTGTCATTGATGTCAAACTTCTCATTATTGCATTTATGAGTTTGGGTTTGATTTGCATTAGTTGAACTTGTTATTGGACTATCAACTCAATTAACCCAATGAACATGTGGTCAAAGGCTTAGTTAAAAATGCAAGGAAAATTGAATTGGTTAAACTCTTTTTCCACCATTTCGATAGCTCTCTCCTTTGAAAAAGGTGTGGTTATGAATCTACAGGATTAAGCACCAGCACTTTAAAGATTTAAGATTACAAGCTCATATGTTAAGGAAGTTTGCCAATTAAGAAGCTTTGAATCAATTTCTGGAAACGTTGATAGTTACAGTAACTAACTTCTTGATGAAATTTCGCTGAAGAGAAAACCATTTCAAAGCTTTGAGGTGGATTAACCAAAACCATTTTTTTTTATCTTGGTAAGAGAGATATGAACATAGTGTAAAAGTACCAAAAAGTCTCTGTCGATAAATAGTTTTGATGAGGGTAAAAACGATGATGCAAATCAGATTGATACAGAGATGCAAATCGGATTGATATAGAGTTAAAAATCAGATTGATACTGGGATGCAAATCGGATTGATACAAAGTTAAAATCAGATTGATATAGAGTTCAAGAACTAGGTGATGGGTCTTTAAGAGAAGAACGCAAAGGTTGATTAACGTTTCAGAAAAGGAGAGCCCTGGAAGTCAATCAAATGATTTCTTGAAAGATAAATGTAGAGAGATAAATAAGTTGAATTTAAACTCTGACATAGATCTAGAATATAGGTATGAAATGCTTGATTGATTGAGAAATTACATCAAAGGTATATGCATTTAATAGTTAAAGACTATCTCTGTAATTCAAATATACATTGAGATCATTATTTATTGCAACAAAGATTATCTATAGATTTGATCTCCAGGTTTATAACAGAGTAAATATGACCAGATTGAGTTGATCAGTTTTGGTATTGAAATAGTATGAACAAAGTTACATTTGAATGTGTTTTGGTTGAAAACAATAACATGTTTGGAAAAGATGGAATTGATGGTTACAAGTTTGTTTTTCATAGAAATAAATTAACAAAAGGATATTGACAGTTTAAAAAGAGTGTTTGATATAGGTTGAAGCCAGTACTAAAGGGAGGAAGGGGGGAGCTAGGGAGACTAACAGTCTCATTGCAAGTTGAAGCTTTCATTCAAGCAGTATAAGCTGTCTTTCAGTAGGTGTTGAATATAAAAAGGTAGTAGCCTCATTTGAGTAGTTTCTAAGACAAAATTTGATGTAACTGAAGTAGCCTACTTGCTTTACATCCACAACAAGAAGAGGTTTTTCCCTTTATGGGTTTGCTCATAAATATTTGGTGTCTCTGTCCATTTCATGTGATTGATAGTAACTAATTCATTATCACCGAGACAAAATATTTATTATGTTTTAAGATGCATTAAAGAAGTAATTTGTATTAAAGAAATAAAAGTGATAATTGTGTATACAACTGATTCACCCCCCCTTCTCAGTTGCTTAAGTTGTCCAAAAAATGTGTCTTTGTGACTTACCAGTTTTCAGCACTAATGGTGAAGCTGCCCACTGCACGAATTTCCTAATTAGATGAGTACATACAGATTCTTTATGGATCGACAAGGCTTAGCCAATCCATGTGGAGGGTATCCATAAGCTTACGGGTATGTATATGGAAGGGCAGGATGTTACAAATGGATTTCAGGGCCCAAGGAAACATGACAGGAAGAAGGGAGAGTTGAGCCTCTACAATAAATTTTGAGCTCCACTTTTAACATGTTTTCCGCTATGCAAAAACATCCATTATTCCACATTTTCCTGCATTTCGTTGTTAATACACACGATAAACCCTAATTAAACACCATCAATCATCATTATATCCAGTGTGGTTAATACATCGTCTTTTCTATCTTCTTAGTGGTTAAAATATGATTATATCATGGTTTACTTATGACGGTTTGTGAAGTGTGATTCTTGTACTAGCATAATCAATATTCTGGTACCATAACAACAATTCAACATTTCCATACCAATATTGTCATTCTGGTACCTGTTGTTGTTTAGCATAATCGTGTGCTTTGAAACAAAAATCAGAAATATGGGTTTTCTTTGTAGCGACGTTGGCATGGAGACACATGTGTCCGAATTCACCCAAATCGCATGTGTGGACCTCCAGCTTAGGGGGAATAATTCAGCCAAAAAAAAATAAAAAATTGGACAGTCAATTTCGGCCTCGATTTTTGTGCAAATAAAGAAGAATACGAAGAATAGAGAACATGGTTTTGTTCCCAACATGGAAAATTGGGTCTCTCGCGAACTGTTTTCCAAAAAAAGAAATGATTAAGGAGTTATTGTTGATTCTTTAATTGACACTTGCACAAATTTCGTGATGTCTAGATTTGACGACGTGGCGTTGGGTTTAACGTCAAACCAAAGTTGGTACGAGGATATTTGTTGGTTGCAACTGTCTGCTAAAGTTAATTTGTCCATTGAATAATGGATTGATCAACCCAAGAATTTGATTGAGTGGAATCACGATGTGCATATGTATAAATGCAATTGTTGTAAGAGGCATCGTGGAGAGATTTTGATTATTATTGCTTAAGCTGGTTATTGTAATCAAAGCTTCTATTTGCGAGCAAAATATGGAGTTTATTTAATAAAGATTTGATTATTGAAATTTGGAGCATCTTCTTGATCTGAGTTAGCTTCTCCAGGAGTGTTGTCCAGGTCAGGAAGGGCCACTCGATCCAGTAACATCCCGACAATTCTTTTTATTAATTAGATTTGCGTGCGTTTAATTTATGTCGTTTATTTATTTATTAATTAGTTTGTTGTTTTGATTAATTATTTTGTGCGTTTAATTACAGTGTGTATTATTTTAACTTGATAATTTCGTAAGATTTCTCCTCAAATCAACACCGCCTTCAATTCTTCCGTACACTAATTTCATAGCGCTCATCATTTTGTGATTACTTGAGCACTCCTCTGCTTAAGCCCCTTCTATCATTACTTGAGCACTCCTCTGCTCTCGCCTCCAATCCACTCCCTTCATGATGACGACTTCATAATATAAAATTGTGTATTGTTCAACGACCTCTTAGTATCACGCTATACATTGTCCAAGTTCTATTGCAATGCCATTTTTTGTGCCATATATTTACTGTCTCCGTTGTTATTTAATGTCTCCATTGTTTTATATCACGTTGCAAGTGTTATATGATGTTCATTCTGGTATTATTTCATTTCTTTATATATGTTTATATTGTTTTGTTCTTGTATTGTTATATGTTGTTTTGTTTTGATATTGTTTCATTTATATTTGTTTATATTTTGGTATGGTATTGTTTCCTTATATTTGTTTATATTGTTTCATTTGTTTATATTTTTTCATTTTGATATTGTTATATGTGTTTCGTTTTTGTTTTGTTTCTTTGTGTTTTTATATTTTAGGTTGTGTTAAATAAATACTTTTGTGAGTTGTATATATATCATTATAATGTTTAGTTTGATAATTGTTATTTTATTTTTATTGTTAGATTGTTAATTATATTGTGATTTAATTATGTTGTTGTTACATAATGTTAAATTATTAAGTACTATCATATTGTTTTATTAATAAATATATATGTGTTGTTTCTTATATTGTTATGTAATTAATGTTTTGTTCTTTCATATATATTGTCATTTTGTTAATAATATATTGTGTGTTGTTGCATATTGTAAGTTCTTCGTACACAACATTGAGATCCATACAAAGCAATATCATTCTTGTACATAAATCTCGTACCCACACATTTATTTTTGTACATATACAAAAATAACTTTCTATTCTTGGGTGAAGATTTGACGAACATCTCAATTGCATGGTTGAATTTAGATTTCATTTTCTATTTGTTTGATTGATTTTCCCTTTAGCTAGTTTTCTTTAATTTTTTTTTTCCATAGTTTAAATTTCCTTTTTATTTCGGTGCTTTGATTTTACTTCTAGTTTTGCTTTCATTCATTTGGAAGTGTGCTTGTTGGCATTAGTTGTTAGCATAGATTAGAATAGGCTCCAATCCTGCATCTCTTGTTCTTGCATCTCCATTTTTACGAACTTTCGGTTGATAATTTAATGTTGATAAATTTATGCATATATTTTACCCAACAATAAGTATGGAACCAAATGAGGAGGTCGTGGTGCCCAAATTAGCTTAATCTAGGATATCCTTGTTCATATGGCCTGCTACCTAATTGCCGGTAAGGTGATGTGAAGAAACACCATGAATGAATGTACACTCGATGCTATCTCCATAGTCAAATTCAGTAAGAATGGAGCCCCATTGAATTGGTGCAAGTAACTCCTAAATGAACTACTTCAAGCTTGTGCATATGTGCATGAAAATTCAGGCTATTTCATTTATCTGCTTGGTCACCTTGGCTACGTGGAAATGGAAACTTCCCTCATGCCACAATGTTTCTCTTTCATCCAATGGATACCTCACCATGTTGTTCGAACCATGACATAGCTGCATAGCTCAAAGCAACCGAGATGAACACACAACTACTTTCTTGCAGTGGTACAATGCACTCGTCGCTGCTACACAATGACCACACATCACACAAAACCTCCTCATACGACACACACACAATATATAGTTTGGGATGATCCATGACTATACCTTACTTCTCCTTCTGGTGTCTGACCCTTCTCTCTTCCACATGAACTGTCTTCCTTTATATTGGGAAAAGGAAGTTTTACATAAAGAGGTTACAAATTAAATAGGCATTGGGGTCGATAAAAATAAAATGGGCATATCATATACGATGCCTGCTATGGCACAACAATTCAATATAGCACAACTTTCAGAAGTTGGGACCAGTTCTACAAAAATGGCCCACTCCACTTCCAGCTCCCAGGAAGGGTATGATGATGAAGAAGAGGAGGCGTTACCTAGTGGGATCCTCATGGATCCATTTTCCAATATCCTTAGACTTGAACTACTAGAAGACATTAGCTCGATCGAACCACCTTAGAGGGTTGAGCTCCTTGCTGACGCATGGTATCACTTGGTTGCAAAAAGAATTACCTTGCAATAGGAATTGGATGGCCTCAAATAGAAGTAAATGGAGACACATGAAGATCTCCTTCAAAATATGACACATTCCGTAGAGGTGGGCACTGCAGTCAAGGATTCACTTCATTCCTGTGAGCAAGAATGCCATCGACTCTTCGACATGGTCACAGACTAGGTGGGTTTGTTTGACCAACGTAATCAACCTTGTTATTGCACAAGTTGTAGTTTGGGAAAATATTGACCCAACCACCAAATTGGGAACAAATAAGGGACACTATACCCCATATCACCTCGATATAGGTCCCACACTTCGAGGGTGACCAAGTCACTCTAGGGAGGCGATCTCGGTGACCTTGGGGGGATTGAGATGGATGGAAGGGAAAGAAGAAAAGTATCCCCCTAAAGGTCAGTGATGGAAGAGGAAATATGGATTTTATTACTCTTCTCTGCCTGGTTTAAGGTTTCCAAGTCTTTGGATTCCTGCAAAGGGTGCTTGTACCTGCCTGAGACACAAGAAAAACCACACTTGCATATAGTAATGTTAGGTGGACAAGAAAATTAATATTTATGTCCCTAATTGCAGCAATAATCAATGATATATGTCATCACATAGGAGATAATAATGTCTTTAATACAAGTGCTAAAATTCAAATTGAATAAGAACACGACAAGCTAGTAAAAAAACTAGTTTAGCTCAACAATAATAGAACAAAACTCTAGCAAAAAAAGAAAGGTTTCCATAAAAAACTAACTCCAATGATATTTATGAGCCTTATGGCTGTAACAAACTTGTTATTACAGAAATATATTTAACCACTAAGACTTTCTCAAACCTTTCCCAAAGATGCGTTGTACTTAGTAGATTATGTGGGCAGAGTTTAGGCAATTTTCAACGGTTAAATTCAGAATTATTGAAGATTTTAGTTAGGGTTTTCTACAAGCCTAATGGTTGTAGGTTAAATTTGTAACAACATAAAGAAATACTTGGAGAAATAAAATGACCTAGTGGCTCAAGAAATCATTTATAGCATAGATTTTATTCCACTAGGAACAACCTCAAAATCATGAAATTTCACGTTTCCCAAAGCAACAATTTTATATATCCATTGCAAGAAGTGATGACTAGTGCCTTTAATGATTGGGTTAATGGAGTCAAGAAAATAAAGAGATAAAGGTACTACTTCCTTGGGTGTGTAAATCCTCTTACTCCCCATGGCAAGTATCCCCATCTAGGGTTTAGGATAAGAGGGTGTATGCATTTATACTTCTCTTAGAAAACCCTTGTTAAACCAATAAAATTTACGCATAAAGTGATGGAGGATAAGGTGGAGGTGTGTTCCCTTATACTTCCCACCTAGCTCTAGCAAAATAACCTTGTTTTGAAAAAAAATGATAATACAATGCAAAAAATCCTTACCAATTCAAGAAAAATGCTAAGATAAACCACCACAATAGAAAAGAAGAGACTTCCAAGGTTAGCGCATCACTTCCATCAATCATATAACCAATAAATTATCCATACACAAGAGAAAAAGAGATAAATATCTAAATATAGCAAAAATTTCAGTCCAATTACCTCTCCAAGATGGGAGAGATATATGTTAAAATGACATCTTATGATCTCTATTTATACAAAATGTCTCCAAAATAGTTTGTCCACATAATTTTAGGGTAAACCACAAGAATAGGGGTAAAAAATACTAATATTTCCTCATTACACAAATAATATTAAACAATTCACTTAAAATTTACTTTTACACAAAAATAAACCCTAATTCAAAGTGACGTCACCCCTTTAGGGGACGTTTTGATACTAGGAGCAAGCCATTGGTGTAGGAGGAATGTAGTTAGGATTCCTAAAGCCACATGTTAAGCATCCAAGTAATTTCCTTCATGGTCAAAGCCTAATTCTCCTCAAAATATCCATGTGTAAATGAGTGGTAATCTCACCACCAAACCCTAGCTCTCCTAGATGACATCATACCTCCAAGGGTGACGTTTTGGCTCTCCTAGGAAAAATATTTGGCATGTGAAGGCTAGGTTGTGTCATCCACTATGTCTTCTAGGCCTCCACATTTTTATCTCTCTCATCCAACATGTTGGCCCTTGACACCCAACCTGTGGGCTTCAATCCCAATGGAAGCCCAAGCTAGGCTTGTTCCTCCAAAATTGTCCACCAACTAGGTCCTGCAAAGAAAAATAAACACACCCTCCAAGGATCTTAAGTCAAAATATCATGATAAGTAAATCAAGTCAATAAATGAGCCACCTAACCATGTGCATCAAAGATGACCATTTCAAAAAGGTAATTTCTCAAAGACATTATGCATCTTGATAAGCTTGGATATGGGAGGGTTGACGAGGTGTCTTTCCTTGGGTTAATGAGTGTTTCCAAGAGATCCCTCTCCAAGCCATGTAAAGTGGGTGAAACCATTACAGGTCAAGACTCAATGGGCATGGGGTTCATGACATACAAGGGGTTGTAGTGTCTCACTCATGGGTTCCTTTGTAGAGGGTGTGTGGCACCTTCGTTTGCAATGCAATTTTTCCAAGCCTATAGTTTTTCCATTCTTTGTTTCTTTCAGATTTTAGGGACAAGTTGAAGGCCACTGCCTTGGCATGGTGTCTAGATAATGACAATTTCACTCACAAATACCTAATGGAAATGAGAAGGTTGGCTCGTTATGAGCCCCCTTTCTCTCAACCATATTACTTAGAGCGATTACCCTAGCTTGGTGACCAGATGATGGTAATGTCATACCACTAAATATCCATGATCATGATAGGCCGACTTGTGATGAGACCTCCTATCCTCCAAATATACCTTTAATCATTCTTAATTATTATTCTTATGGGTCCCCCATTTCTTATAGATAAACATTTCATTTCTTTCTTGGGGGATTCTTGGGTGAAGCATCTGGAAGGTTTATATAGTAGGATTTTATCTTTTACCCAACAACAATCCCTCTGGGCCTTCAACCCCTTCTTCCCATAGAATGAGGTGTTAGAAAAACAGGACCGCGGAGCAATAAAATAAAACAAATGCGGAAACAAAACACAAAAGATACACAATACAAGAGAGACACAAATTTACGTGGTTCACCCAGTGTGGGCTACGTCCACCAGACAAATTGCCAGGTCCTTTTTTTATTATTATCCAGCAAAATGAAGGGATACAACCTACAACAAAAATGCTGTAACTTCCTCTTCTTTCTCTCACAGTCTCCTCTCTCAGAATACAATACTCACCAACATACATAGCCGCAATACATTTTCCTCATAAAAGGGGGTTGCCTTCTAGGGAAAAAAAAAACCCTAACATAATCTCTATCATTAGATCTGCGACCTTATAATGAATGGGCCAGATTTACAATGAAATTACAATATACTTTTACAAGGCAATTTTTTCTTCGGGGGCTTTGCCCCCGAACCCTCATTGGGGGACGCTGCCCTTGAACCCCCACTAGGGCCCCACTTGCCCCCAGACCCCCCAGCTGGGGGCATAGCCCCCCTGGACCCCGTAGAGAGGGTACTCCCCCTCTGCACTCCCTCGCGTGGAAGAGTGTACATACTTCTAGGGTGTAAATACTTCATGGGGTATAAACACTGCTGAAAGTAAAAGACCTCTAAATCATGAAGATATTCAGGCTCCACAACAAACAATATCCCACTTGGAGACTGATCTCAACAACTCCACCGCTGCTGTATATGCTGGACTCTGAACCTTCTTGGACCTAGAAAATTTTTCATCTTCATTTCATTCTTGAAGACCAACTGAAATTGAGAAAGAACTCAATTTCTCCCTGGTTACTCCCTTTGTTAACATGTCTGCAAGATTCTGGCTAGTGTGTATCTATAATGGCTCTAAATTAATTTAAGAAACCATTAAATTACAACACTACAGTAAAATTTAAAAATTACTTAATCTAGCACATTCGCAATCTAATATTTCAAGTAATAAAATTTAATAACAAATTTTTATACAAACAATGCATGAATTTTAAAGAAGTACCTTAACTCTGATGCTATCCGCAGCTTGCTTGCTTCTTTAGGACACCACCCAAAACCAACCTCCCTACTGACTAGTTAGCTTCTAGCCCTAGGATATCAACGGATATCCTAGCCCTCCGAGCCTAAAACCTCCAGCAACCCCCCAGTGCACTGTAAATTCCTCCCCCTGTTCAATACTCAGAG
>JZKD02S1738684.1:584733-601259 GCA_000966675.3 Picea glauca | reverse complement strand
GATGTCTCACCTATGCTTTTCCATCGCATTTCCTCACTAAGGATAACACCAACAACATCATCAAATTTTAAAGTATTTGAACCAGAGACGAAGTTACTTACAGCCATGACCAAGCCATTCCATCTTTCTGGCAATGAGCACAAGATTAGACGAGCCCTAACCTCATCATCAAAGTCCACTTTTACAGAACTTAGTTGACTAGTAACCATATTAAATTCATTTAAATGATCTACAATAGACCCACCTTCTGACATATTCATATTAAATAATCTCTTCATTAGAGATACCTTATTGGACACCAAGGGTTTTTCATATAATTTGGCCAATGCGTCCATCAAACCCTTCATTGTCTTTTCTTTCAAGATATTGAAAGCCACCGGCACTGCTAGGCTCAACCATATTGTTCCTAGAGCCTTTCTGTCAAGAATTTCCCATTCTTCATCCTTCATGGCCGCTGACTTCTTTGCTACTCCGCTCAATGGTAGGAATAGATCCTTTTGATATAAATAATCTTTCATCTGCATCTTCCATAGCTGGTAGTTTTGGCCATTAAATTTCTCGACCCTAAACTTTCCATCTTCCGACATTGCTCCCACTCGAACCAGGAACCTTCTTTTCCTGTGATTCACCTTACGCTCTAATACCAGTTGTTAGGAAAACAGGACCGCAGAGCAATAAAATAAAACAAATTCAGAAAAAAAAACACATAATATACACAATACAAGAGAGACACAGATTTACATGGTTCACCCAGTGTGGGCTACGTCCACCAAAGAAATTGCTAGGTCCTCTCTTTATTATTATCCAGCAATATCAAGGGATACAACCTATAGCAAAACCCGCTGTAACTTCCTCTTCTTTCTCTCACAGTCTCCTCTCTCAGAATACAATACTCACCAACATACATAGATGCAATACATTTTCCTCATAAAAGAGGGTTTCCTTCTAGGGGAAAAAAAAACCTAACATAATCTCTATTGTTAGATCTGCGACCTTATAATGAACGGTCCAGATTTACAATGAAATTACAATATACTTTTACAAGGCATTTTTTGCTTCGGGGGACACTGCCCCCGAACCCACGCTGGGGGCCTGCTTGCCCCCAGACCCCCTAGCTGGGGGGATAGCCCCCCCGGACCCCCCCGAGGGGGTGCCCCCCCCCTTCCACCCCCCGCCTTGACACGTGTCAATCCCTTTTGGGGTTTCATACATTCTTGGGGATAAACAAGGGGGAAAGTAAAAGACCTCTAAATCACGAAGATAATAAGGCTCCACAACCAACATGAGGGACAACCCCTTCTTGGGAGAATACACCCTAAAATCCAAGGAGATAAGGAAATGGGGGGAAATAGTGATGGAAAGTGGTAAGTATGGTCAAGAATGGTACAATGGCTCTTCAAGGGAGTACCTAGTAGAAAACCCATCCCCAAGGAAGACCAGTTACTAGTGCACAATGTCAACCACCAAGGTGAAGCAGGGAAAAAATGCATAATGTCCAAGCATATGTCATGAAATATAAATCATTTTAAGACACAACATAATCAAATGCCTCAAATATTGAAATGACACTTACCATAATACCTGACTTGTGCCTCATGGAGCAAGGTCCATTGCCTCTCGAAATCCAGTTGGTGTGGTGGATGCCATTTGAAAATCTATGACCTTTGTGGTGGTGAGAAGGGTCTCCATCTGTGCAAATGGACACTATTCATCTTGTAGTCTCTCCATACTCCATATCTGCAACTTGAGGGCCTCGAGACGTAATCTCCTTAGTTATCTCACAAAATTGGGATAATATCTGTCTCCTACTTGCAGACATGTGCTCACCGTAGAGTGCATGGGAACCACATCATCTCTTGATATACCTATGCCTGCCAAAAATTAGATAAATGCATCAGAGCATCTAGGGTGGTGCTATCACCCTTTATCCATATACATAAAATAAAAAATGAAAACTAATCTAGAAAAGAAAAAAATGACATTTTTTCAAACATTTCTAAACTAAGCATGAAATCAATATGCAAGTAGAGAAAAATGAAAATGAAATGCATCTAAACTAATATGAGAAATCAAGATGCAAAATGAAAGGCAAGCAAGATAACATACCTACTTACCTGGGGCCTTGGGGCCCTGAAGATCAGGTGATTGGTGATGTTAGGTGAAGTCATACAACCAATGCAACCTGTTGATCATCCCATCAAGGTATCTCCCCTTGTGCTTGATTATGAAAAACAAAAAATATAAGTCAATCACGTAATGATAATGAGCATAAATAGATATATAATCAATCATGGAATGAAACTCATGGAGATGGGTGGGAGGGAGGAAATACTGCTGGAAAGAATATCTCATGTAACTCTGATCATGCAAGGAATATTTCCTAAAGTGATAGCCACAAGTTCAATAAATCCATATATGAAGGGGGATACTATATGTGGACGAAGGCTCATCTTCATCCTCTTGAACATGATCACTACTTCCTAGAGACTGAGAAAATATGAGAGGTCCCAAGAAGACCTCATGATTTCCCAGAGAAGAGAAAATTAGGTAAGGGACAAGCTCAGGTATAGGAAGATAAAATATCACCCTCTTTATCTTCGAATCCTTGTAGAAATCCTCAATATGAAAGTGCTTCCTCTTTGTATAATGGGCCTCTGATCACCTTGAGGTGGCCACGTCTTAGTGTTCCTCCAATACTAAGGACAAAAGTGGATGAGAGTCCTCGAATAAATATGTAATCATGTCATCATCAGGATCCCATAAAAATGAATCATGTACGGATGAAAAATAGTCCTCTGAAGATGACACCTCAAAACCCTTTTCTTGAGGGTTCTCCTCAATGTTGTAAATGGAGTCTCTATCGAAAATGAGATGACCAAAATCCCACTTGCATATTCTAGTCTATATTAAAGTGTCTATATGCTCATAAACCATATGTAAAGGTTCTCTCACAAGACCATAAAAAAAAATGACCATCTCTTTATCTTCATGTGCAGGAGGAGTAGAGGTAGGGATGTCTTCAACAAGCTCCTCAAATTCATCACTAAGGCTAGTTGCTTCTTGAAATTCATGAACATGAGGAGAATGCTATTGGAAAACCTCAACTACATCAAGAGGGAGAAAATATAATGATGTCTCAATATGTTGCGCTTCATCATGATTCTTTTTTTTCTTCATGGGCATGCTCCTCCACTGCCTCTTCACCACACAAGGCTTGACTATTAATGTAGAGTACTTCATGTGCCTTTTTTCAAAAAGAATTTTCACATTCAAGGGATCCTCTAATACCTCTTCATTTCCAAAGTCACAGAATAAAGTGTCATAAATATCTTCAAAAGGATTACAACTCATCATGTTCTCTTCTTGATGTGTGGTAGTAACGAAGGCCTGGATGTCTTCATCAAATGGAGTGCTTCTTCTTCATCAAATGTCTCATCCGAATCTTCATCAGAATATTCTTGGTATATTTCTTCATATATCTATCCTTCAATCACTTCTTCATTGTCAAGGGAAGGAAATAAATCTCTTATGCAATTCATCATTTCCTCAGCAACTTTAGTAGCAACCTTTTCCTTTTCCATCTATAAAAATGCCATCTTCGAGTCATAAAAAGTTTTGGATGAGGGTTCATCCCACAATGCCATAATTCCATTGATTGAAAAGACACCTCAAAGGATTCTCCAAAAGAGATCAAGTCTCACCAAAGGAGGGAAAGGGGAAAAGAGGGAAAGGTGGGTTCGTGGAAAGTGGAGTTGCCAAACAAGCTTCAAGGGAAACTTATCAAGGGTGGAAAAGGTAACATTATTCAATGGAGTTTCCAGGAAATCTAAGGGATAGTGACTCTGGGAGGGAAGCTTTCCAAAGTGTTGTTAGGGAACAAAGAGGAATCTAAATCCTCCCCATAAATGACACCAAAATGTTATCGCAAAAGTTGTAGGTTGGGAAAATCCTGACCCAACCACCAAATTGGCAAGAACTAAGGGACACTACACCCAATGTCACCTCGATATAGGTCCCACACTTCGAGGGTGACTAGGTCACTCTAGGGAGGCGATCCTGATGACCCTAGGGTGATTGAGATGGATGGAAGGGAAAGAAGAGAAGTATCCCCCTAAAATTCAATCAAGGAAGAGGAAAGGTGAATTTTATGACTCGTCTCTAGGTGGTTTAAGGTTGCCAAGTCTTTAGATTCCTGGAAAGGGTGTTTGTACCTGCCCGAGACACAAGAAAATCCACACTTGCATATAGTAATGTTAGGTGGACAAGAAAGTTAAGATTTTTGTCCCTAGTTGCAACATTAATCAATGATATATATAAGCACATAATAGATAATAATGGCTTCAATGTAAGTGTTAAAAGTCCAATTGAATAAGAACAAGTCAAGATAGTAGAAAACTAGTTTAGCTCAACAATGATGGAACAAACTTTAGCACAAAACACAAGGCTTTCATAAAATTCTAACTGCAGTGATATTTATGAGCCTTATGGCTGTAACAAACTTGTTATTAGAATAATATATTTAACCACTAAAACTTGCTCAAAACTTTCCAAAAGATGCGTTGTACTTAGTATATTTTGTGGGCATATTTTAGGCAATTTTCGATGGTTAAATTAGGAATTATTGAAGAGTTTGGTTATGGTTTTCTGCAACCTTAATGGCCGTAGGTTAAATTTGTAACAGAAGAAAGAAATAATTGGAGAAATAAAACGACCTAGTGGCTCAAGAAAGCATTTATAGCATAGATTTGATTCCACTAGGAACAACTTTAAAATCATGAAGTTTCACGTTTCCAAAAGCAACAATTTTATATCTCCAATGCAACAAGTGATGACTAGTGACTTTATGATTGGTTTAATGGAGTCAAGAAAAGAAAGATATAAAGGTACTTCCTCCTTGGGGGTATAAATCCTCTTACTCCCTAAGGTAAGTATTCCTAGCTAGGGTTTAGGCTAAGAGGGTGTATGAACTTATAGTTCTCTTAGCAAATCCTTGTTAAACCGATAAAATTTAATAATAAATTGATGGAGACTAAGGTGGGGGTGTATTCCCTTATACTTCCCACCTATCTCTAGCAAAATAACCTTGTCTTGAAACAAAATGATAATACAATGGAAAAATCCTTACCAATTCAAGGAAAATGCTAAGATAAACCACCGCAATAGCAAAGAAGAGCCTTCCAAGGCTAGCACATCACTTCCATCAACCATATAACCAAGAAACTATCCATACACAAGAGAAAAAGAGAGAAATTTCTAAATATAGTGAAAATTTCAGTTCAATTACCTCTCCAAGATGGGAGAGTTATATGTTAAAATGAAATCTCATGATCTCTATTTATACAAAATGTCTCTAAAATAGTTTGTCCACATAATTTTAGGGTAAACCACAAGACTAGGGGTGAAAAACCCTAATATTTACCCTTTACGCAAATAATATTAAACAATTCACTTAACATTTACTTTTACATAAAAAGAAAACCTAATTCAAAGTGACGTCACCCCTTTAGGGGATGTTTTGACACTAGGAGAAAGTTGTTGGTGTAGGAGGAGAGTAGTCAGGCTTCCCAAAGCCACATGTTAATAATCCAAGTTACTTCTTCCATGGTAAAAGCCTCATTCTCCTCAAAATTTCCATGTGTCAATGGATGGTAAGCTTACCACCAAACCCTATCCCTCCTAGATGATGTCATGCCTCCAAGGGTGACATTTTGGCTCTCCTAGGAAACACGTTTGGCATGTGAGGGATAGGTTGTGTCTTCCACCATGTATTCTAGGTCTCCAAAGTTTCATCTCTCTCATCTGGCATGTGGGCCCTTGGAATCCAACCTATGGGATTCAAGCCCCATGGAATCCCAAGCTAGGCTTGTTCTTACAAAACTGTCCACGAACTAGGTCATGCAAAGAAAAATAAGCACTCCCTCCAAGGATCTCAAGTAAAAATATCATGATAAGTAAATAAATTCAATAAATGAACCACCTAATCATGTGCATTAAATATCACCATGTCGAACAAGTAAGTGGTGAAAGACATTATGCGGCTTTCCAATATTAGATATGGGAGGGTTGACGAGGTGTCTTATTGGTTAGATATTTCTCTGGGTCAAGGAGTGTTTCTAAGAGATCCCTCTCCAAGCCATGTAAAGTGAGTAAAATGGTTACTGGTCAAGACTTAATGGCAATGGGGTTCATGACATACAAGGGGTTGTAGTGTCTCACTCATGGGTTCCTTTCTAGAGGGTGTGTGTCAACTTCGTTTGCAATGCAATTTTTCCAAGCCCATAGTTTTTCCATTCTTTGTTTCTTTATAATTTTAGGAACAAGTTGAAGGCGACTGTCCTAGCATGGTGTCCATATAATGATAGTGTCACTCCAAAATACCTAGTGTAAATGAGAAGGTTGGCTCGTGATGAGACCTGCTTTCTCTCAGCCATGCAACTAAGAGCCATTACTCTGACTTGGTGACCATATGATGGTAATGTCATACCACTAGATATCCATGATCATGATAGGCTGGCTCATGATGGTACCTCCTATCCTCCAACTAACCCTTTAAGAATTCTTAATTATTATTCTTGTGGGTTCCCCCTTTCTTATAGATAAGAGTTTAATTTCTTTCGTGGGGGATCCCTGTGAGAAGCATCTTGAAGGTTTATAAAATAGTATTTTATCTTTTACCCAACAACAATCCCTATGGGCCTTCAGTCCCTTCTTCCCATATAATGAGGGACAACCCCTTCTTGTGTCACTACACCCTAAAATCCCAATAGATAAGGACATGGGGGGAAATAGTGATGGAAAGTGATAAGTATGGTCATGAATGATATGTTGAATCTTCAATGGAGTTCCTAGTAGAAAACGCATCC
Organism: Picea glauca; assembly: GCA_000966675.3. Lineage (NCBI taxonomy): Eukaryota > Viridiplantae > Streptophyta > Pinopsida > Pinales > Pinaceae > Picea > Picea glauca. Next base: position 594,396 of record JZKD02S1738684.1, on the reverse strand, counting down.
CAAAGGAAGACCAGTTACTATGGAAGAATGTTAGCCACCAAGGTGAAGTGGGGAAAAATGCATAATTTCCAAGCATATGTCATGAAATCTAAAGTCGTCTAAGATAGAACATACTCAAATGCCTCAAATATTGAAATGACACTTAGCATAATACCTGACTTGTACCTCATGGAGCAAGACCCATTGCCTCTTGGAAGCCAACTGGTGTGGTGGATGCCATTTGAAAATCTACGACCTTTGTGGTGGTGAGAAGGGTCTCCATCTGTGCAAATGGACATTGTAGGTCATGTGGTCTCTCAACACTCCATATATGCAACATAAGGTCCTCGAGGCATAATCTCCTTAGTTGTCCCACAAAATGGAAATAACAAGCCTATCATAGAGCTACATAACTTGTTCATATTCATGTGGAATCCCATTCTATTGATGATCCTATCGAACAAGCTACCAAGTTTGTCTCGATTCAAGTTGAAGATGACATGTTGGCTGCCATGGATGATGCCAATAGAGCGACCAAGACCAAGATTCGAAATTTCAAGCCGATGGTCCAAGATGAGTATGTACCATTACAACAACTAGAATCCATCATTGAAATAGAGTGGACTATTCTGTTGGCTACCTAATCTCAGGTGCCAGATGTACATGTTGCGCAGGAATTTGTTGTTGGTGCCTCAATTTTGACTAGGAAATGGAAAGATCAGATCTCCCACTATGGCTAGTTTTGCACATAGGCTCTAGAAATTGTACCTGAGTTGGACCCTTCATTTGAGGGAAGCCAAAGAAAATAGATGAAGACTTGAATCAAGATGAGTCAAGGTTTGTGGTCGGGGCCCATTGGACCCTCCATTTTTTGGAGAAGATTCGACTTTGTAGAAATAACACAATTTTGAGGAATAACTCAGCTCAGAGTGCCAACGAGGAATCGAGTTTTCTAGCAGCTAGAAGGAATAGTAGAAAGTGCCAAAACCTTCTAGAGGAAATCAAGAACACGTACACTCAAGAAGTTTTAATGGACGAATCGAGAATTCCGATGAAAATATATAAGACAAAAACTTATGAAACATGACAAAGGTTGTTGTTATTGTTGTTGATATTGTTGATGTTGTTGCTGTAGACGCTGATACTGATAGAGATGTTGATGTTTAACTATAGACCTGCGAACTATATCAACCCTGAGTTTTGCAATCAGAATTGTATCTATAATGTGTCGAGTTTTAGCTCTGTTTCCCAAGGTTGTGATCAAACCTTTCATGAAATGTAGTTACAAAGTTTCCACTCACCCAAGATCTGATTATTTTATTCCCTTTGATGTCTGAATAATGAATATATGAGAAATGTTATTTGGGGCCTAAAATTTGTTTAATTGTGTGTGAATACTAAGATCCCATCTGTGTACTTATTATTTTTGTTTCTTTACTTGTTCAATGAATGTTTAGGAATACTCTCACCACATGAATTCTTCCACAAGTTATGCATTTCAATCTTCTGTTCTAGTTATGATGCATGTGTATAATATTTTATACTTTTGTGCTTAGGTCTAGTTGGGTTGTGTTCTTGCCACCACTACATTCTCTTCGACCTCGCTCCATTCCACATAAGTCTCGACAATGCTTCGGGTGAGACCTCCTTTGTTTGTGGAAGGTTGAATATGCCATCACTCTAGACTACATTGGTGCCTTTTTTGGAAAAATTCGAGAACCCCGGTCTCCAATCAGGCGCCGATACCTCCTTTGTCCTATTCTCATGAGGATAAATTAACCTTGTCTATTGTTTTCTCATTCCAAAAGTTGCATCATTACATCTTTATGTACAAAACCAAGGTGGTTACCAAATATAAACCTATGTCCATTATATTGAGCCAATGGGTGATCAATCAGAAGTATTTCTATTGGATCATCATCCTTTAGGAGTTTTAAATAGAGTTAGTGACCCATTAGAGTAAGAAATCCTTATCCTTAACCTTTCATTCTTATTTTTAACTCTCATCTTGTAACTCTGTACTAACCCAGCCTACTTAAAAACTATCTGTTAGGTAAATTTTGTAACAAGGGTTAGTAGATATACAAATCTAGTAGTTGTATCTAGATCATAGACAATAATAAAGAAATAAAGCTAGAAACCCTAGCTTTCAATGGAAATGTCCATCTTCATATATATTCCATTCATGTGGAAATAAACAAAGTGCAACAAAACAAATAAACTATAACAACAAATCTATGAAAGAGTAAAATAATATTCCATTACCCAATGAAAATATTTTAAAATACACTTGGGAAGAAGTTCCTTGAAGAAAATTGTGTCCTTTGCCTCCTTGATGTGAGGGTTATTGTTGTTTCCTGATTATTGTATGGCTAAGATTGACTCCTCTCCTTTGTGGTTGAAAGTGATGGTGAATGTGGCCAAAATATATAGGGAAATTTCGACAACACTTCATTTCTTTCAATCGATGAGATATGGAAAATGGAAGCGGCCTATTGAATTTATAAGGAAAATAGTGGTTATGTTTGATATGGTCATGGTAATAAAATATTGTTATTTGACTATATCAATTTTAACCATTAATATTAGGGATTATTATTTGATTTTATTTTATTTTTCCTTTTTGGATAATTTCAAGAGGAAAAAGTCATTAAAGTGTCTTATGACTTTAGGAAATGAATAACTTTAGGAAAAGTGGCTCCTTGAGTTATAATAGTGGAAAATGATGTAAAAGTGGGTTTAGGCATATGGTACCCATACTATGAATGGAGTATTTTGGTAAACCTATATTTTTGTTCTAGGTGATAAAATTTTGGGTGATAACACTACGATTAATGAGATAATGTATACTAATCTTCACTAGATAATACCTCTAACTTAGTGTGACATGGCATATTCTTTTACTGTTTTAATATTTTCCTTAGGAGGCCCATTTTAGAACCCAAATTTACTCTAACTGTTTGAGCTCCCTTAAATGAGATGGATGTGATTGAGTAAGGGTCATCTAACCCTTCCCTGAAGTCCCCCCTGAAGTGAGAATTGTGCTTTAGTAAGGATTGGATAAAAAATTCATTGAATATCTTGTGGCATGAATATAATGCTTCAGGAAAGGATGATTGACATTCTTCCATGCTCCAAATTGATGATAATAGTATTCTATTGGAATGTTAAATTGAACCTTCCTTGTGGTCCTCTATAAAATAATACCATGCTCGAGAAAGTATCAAAAAACCCTTACTTGAGATCCTAGTCACACGAATACTATGTTGTAATAAAATTTGGGCATACCTTCCCCATGCATCCTTTTGATGGGAATATCACTATGGAGGAATGATTGACTTACCCTTACAATGGATACCTATAAATACAAATACCATGCTTGAGGAAATTTTTTTCTAACCTTCTTTGCATTACCTCGCAACAAGAACACTATGCTAGAGGAAGGGTTGGTAGACCCTTCCTTGTTCCCCATGGTTGATAATACTATTATTGAGAAAGGAATGATAGAACCTTTCCTAGGTTCCTAGTTACAAGAATAATGCATGAGGAAGGGATATATAATCCTTCTATATGACTAATATGTTGGGGGAAGGGTGGACTAACCCATCCATTGGATACTATGCTAGTGAAAAAGTTGACTAACCCTTACTTGTCCTACACTAGAAAATAATACTATTCTCAAGAAAGGAATAGTCGACCTTTCCTTGGGGTTCTAGTTTCAAGAATACTATGTTTGAGGAAGGTTTTATTGACCCTTACTTGTGCACCCTCTTGGTGGGAATACTATTCTAAGGGAAGGGTTGGCCAACCCTTCCACTAGATATGTGATGTACCCACTGCCTGGGTACCTTAAAAATTCACTTTCTTGAGATATTTTAAAATTATGATACAATTAATAAATCAAGAAACATGATACAAGAACATGTGCTATAGTGGGAAACGCCCCCTACGGACTACACTAGGGTTCTAAAGTGCAGGAAGAGATAACTGTCTAAAGTCTCCTACTTTTAGCAACTATCCCGACAACACCCCACATTCATGCATAAAGTACAAGGTATAGGGATCTGGTAGTCTTACCTTAAACTCCGCATTCGGTGTCGATCCCTATGCATTTGGTCACTTCTCGACTGCAAATCTCCTCCCAAGGCTGACCTGCATTCACCAAAAAATAAACAAGAAACTACGAACATGCATTCTATATTTGAATAAATGGGTTAGATGTCATGAAAAATGTAAATCAAACATGAATATTGAACACAACATATGGCGAGATGCAAAAACTACTTATTTATATTAATCTCACAGAGTTACTTACAAAATGAGATCGACAACTGCTCCTTAACCTGGTCCTGGAATCCTCTTCACCAAGATCCAACTACTTCCACGTATCCTTCTTCTCTCACACTTCTCTCTATAGAATGGGCACAGGCTTATGGATGAGGAAAAAGGAAAGAATAGGGAATTATGGCTCAAAACTCACAATGTGGCTACGAATTCTTGGGGCAAGGGGGGAAAGCAAAAAGGGCAAAGTTTCACTGTTTCTATGTTTCTCCTTGGAATGAGACCCCAAAAACTCTTTTTATATGACAAAAAGATGGTTATTCGGTTGGGTGATGGGCTATAGGAGGTCAATTGGTTGGGAAACTACCCAATAGCCCGTAATCTCAACGAATCCCTTGCAAATTTTTATTTTTTGCAACTTTTGTGAGTATACGTGGGTTGTAATGGCCCAACTAGTGTATGTTCATGAGAAGTAGTGGTGTAGCTAGTGTACATATGTAGGAAATATTGGTGCAGGGTGCATACATCTTCAAAATTAGTGTTTTACGAAGAGTTGTTATGTATTGGCTTGGAAAAAATAGTAAGTAAGATGGCTGATGCCATGTCTACATGTGTGGTGCAATTTAAGGTTATAACAGATGCCTCCTAATGTGTGAGGTTAGAATATCATCTTATGGCTGAAATACATTACCAATCTTTACCAACGTACTAAGTAAGTGAGCTCGGGACTGGAGTTCGGGAGGTGCCATCTGCAAAAATAACAATTGTCTCATCGAGGCAAGCATACCCATGCTCAGGATGAAATAAATCATGGCTACCAATCAAATACACTACATATCCACATCATATAACTATATAAAGTGTATTTGCGAGCAATACACAGTGGATCTACATCTCAAAATCAAAGATATACATGTATAGTATCCATCTTCAAGAAGCCAATGATGCATCATGGCTGGAGATGAGGTCTTCAGAGCTTGAGCAACAACTTCAATATCTTCAAAACTTGGGTAGGAGTGCAATGTTAGTGACAACTTCACTACCCAGAGGTCTTCGACGACTTGCCAGGGAATAGACATGAGGATATCGGTGATCAGGCAGAGAAATTCATTAATTTCGAACAAGGACTTGATTGGAATTTAGGGATGATCGGGCATGAGGTCAAGAGACAAACTATAGGAAGGCCGACTCAAGTTGGGTAAAAATTCCCTTGGACAATAGCATGACTGATGATCAGACTTAGGTATTATGACATTGACATCAGTTCACGATGCAGGAGGCAACGCAAACTCTCCATATGTTTGGAAGAATAACCAAACAGAGGACACAACTCTATGTTACGAGAACAACTTCCTAAGGTCATATTAAATCCAAAATCTTGACGAACAAACAAAAGGATGTGTTTTATCCAAGGGCAACTCATTGTGCTGCCATAAAAAGAAAATACTTTTCTTATCCTTTTTTTGGGGTATATTTGATTTTTTTTTGTCTTTTTCAATATTTTGAAAGCTTGAAAAAGAATAAAATAATGCTACGTTACAAAGGAGGAATGAGTTTTTCAAGAATACTAGTTCCAAGAATAAGGAACACACTAATGATCAAAGAAAGGAGACATGTGCAGGGAAAGGATACTCGGGAAAATTCCTCCATGGGTCAAGGTGTCAAGACTCAAAGGAAAAGTGCTACAAGGCTTGCGTATAAGGCATGCTTCAAAGGTTCAATTAAGAGAAACATGGAGCCGTCATTAGGCCAAAGACGCAGGAATGCAAATGCGATTGATAGGACACAATATTAACGCCCTTCAATGTAATTTTAAACGAGCCCAGAGAAGGTAAGCTCGATTGTTTTTCATTTTTAGAGAGTTTGAAAAAGCGTAAAATAAGACTCCACTGGGATACCTTTTTCGAAAATAGTCTAGCCGGCTCGAAAAAGGGATAAATTAGCACTGAAAAGACCTCTATTCAAAACCATTTTAACGAGTGTGATAAAGATAAGATCACTCGTCAATCTTTTCAATTTTAAGGAGTATGAAAAGAGTTTAACTATGGACTCGCTGCCTTTTTCTATATTTTAGTCTCCTTAGCCCAAAAAAGGTGAAATTTATTGAGGATAACTCTCCTGGCGAGATGAATCTCCCAAGGTGTACCTTTTTTCTCCTTAATATACATATTGAAAAAAAGGGGTAAACTCATGCCAATAGATGTTTTTCTAAACCAATTAATGAGTGTGAAAGAACAAGGTCACTCGACGATGTTTTCAATTTTAAGGAGTCTGAAAAGAGCTTAACTATGGACTCTGTAATGGATGTTCTTCTGGACCAGTTTAACAAGTGTGAAGAAACAAGATCACTTGACGATATTTTTGATCTTAGGGAATCTGAAAAGAGCTTAACTATGGACTCCATGAGAGTTCCTTTTTCATAAATTTAGTCCCTCAGGCCCGAAAAAGCGTTAAACTTATACCTGAAAATACTCTTCTAGTGAACCAAAGTTCCTAGAGTATACCTTTGTTTGTACAATTGACCATCCAGACTGAAAAAGGGGTAAACTACCGCTAGATAGACGTGCCTTCAAATTTTAGTTTGGCGAGCATGAAGGGAAACAAGATCGCTCGACAATATTTTCATGTTTAGAGGGTCTGAAAAGGGCTTAAAAGAAGATCCATTTGTGTTTTGGGAGTCATGAGGGTGAGGCGAAGAGTGATAATATATCAAAGATGTGAAGTATCAAAATCATAATCAAAACAAGACTAAAATGACTCCCGAGCCTATAGTCATTAGCGATGACATGGACACCAAAATGAAACCAGGATCTACCTAGGGCATCCATGTGAGGGTAGGCTCTACCACTAAATTACGACACTTCTAGAGAAGCAATGACGGTTCCATGTTGCAATTTGGTGGGGTCAATTCTATGGTAAAGTAAAAAAGACAACGAAGTGCAATAAGTGGAGGTGGAATTCTAACTTAAATGCACAAAGTTGGAAAAATGACTTTTCACCGAAGGACCTTAAAAGTGCCCCAACTCCCAAAAAGTTCACCGAACCAAAAGTAAAGTGTATCGTAACATCCAATTGGAAACTCAAGAACCACGTAACATGATTTTCAAGCCAGAAAAAACGACAACGGAGGTCAAAAAATGAAAAAAAGGGCCAAAAAAGTCTATAAATAGAAGCTGGGAGCTCATTATCACCATTGTAAATTGACCAAAAATCCAAAAACACCCCTTTTTGAAAGAAGTTGATTTTGGGAGCTTCAGTGGACGAAACAAACTTCTGCTTGGACCAAGTAAGTACAAACTAGCTCCTCCTGCATTTCCATTATTTCTTTTTGCATTTCTTTTTGTTTTTTGGGGGGTGCGCACCTTTAAAAAGGTCAGCCCTGTGTGTACGTGGGTTTTCTAAGCACAAACTGTGTATGCATGGGGGAAAAGAATAATCTGCCCACGTACATACGTGACTGACCCAGTACAACTCACTTACACCCTCTGACATATGAAAAAAATTGAAAATGCATTATTTGACTCCTCTTTGAACTTGACATTTTGCAGAATGTATGTCCATTGGAGAGAGAGGGAGCATGAGGACATTGATACGCTGGTCGAGGAAGACCCTACTGCTATCGCCGCATTAAAAAAATGTGGGTTGTGGAAATTCTTCCGGTGTCCACTCATGAGGGCACAACCCAGGCCACTGAACGCCTTAGTGGATTACTAGCACCCAGATGCAGAGGAATTTATGCTTGAGGGATAGTTGTTGACTCCAACCACTGAAGATATTTATTTTCTGACTAGCCTCTTGAGGAGAGGGGAACCAGTCAACCTTCATGCTTTTCCCTTTGGGCCTCACAACATTTTCAAGTTGATCGAACAACGTTGTGAGGCGGGAACAAATAAAGTGGTTTCCCAGGTATCGATCCAAAAAATCACCAACTTATCACTAAAAGTGGTAGTTTTACTTATTGGGCGGATCACTACGGCTTTACATCAGGCCTCCCGGGAATTTATGCATTGTGCAATACAATGCTTAAATGCATGAGTGTTCAATTGGAGCACAACCATGCTAGAGTGCATGAAAAGACAACTCACAGAGTGTCATGGGCGAAACAACAAGAACTTCGGGTTCGAGACTATTATGTTCTCTTTCTTCTTCGAGAGGGTACCCAGTCTTAGTCCACGAGAGATAGTCGGGGGCACGTGGCCTCCTTCCCAACAATGTCAATATGGGAAACATTTCTACCATGACAGGGGGGGGAGGTCCATTGAGGCCTTCGATGATACTTTTCTCGACTGGTGGTATCAACAGATTCTGGCTATAGAGGACTACCCCTATACTGGGATCAAATTCTCCAGGGATCCTGACATGCCCGTACCTCCCAGAGTAGAGTGAGGAGAGTTAGGTGTTGAAATATTGGTTGTTGTCATTGATGTCAACCCTAGTCATGGGTTTTGGACCGCAAGATTGATGAATGTATTTGGACATGAAGGAAAATGCACATGTAGATAAAAGACCCATGGATGGATAGTATACATCATGTTGTTTTCGGTGGTATGTGGCACATCACGTGGATTCTCATGGTTGAAGAGAAATGGATTTTTGAAGATGACAAAGTGAATTGAAGAAGGAAGTACATGTAGGCCCTGAAGATAATTAAAGAAAAGAATTACAAAATAAGAAATTGTCAGGTCGGCCCTAATGTTAAAAGGAAGTGACATAAATGGTATAAATAAATTTCATTATACATTCATTTGATACACAAGTCAAATTTCAGAGGAAATGAGAAGTAAAGAAGGCCGGATTTCAAGGGAGGATGAAGTCTTTTGGTGATGTGTTCTAAGGTATGTTATTTTCAGGTCATCTTACCATTTTTGCTATAACGTTTTTTCTAGAATGATTCAGATGGTCAAATTTCTATGGTATTGAGAAGACATATCAAGGCACCTGTGGTACAATTTTTATCTCTTGATTCACTATAATTATGGAGATACACTCTGTGGAAGATAAGGTTTGTGACCGGTTCTGAAGCTAGTCAATAAACAATTGTTTCGGGTAAAACAATCATAACTTATTCATAGAGAATCCAAATGAAACAAGACAAATTTAATTGGAAAGAGTACGGACTTTAGTTTCTTTTGTGTGAGTTTCAGAATCTGATGTTAAATATTGAGCGCGAGGCATTTTGTACAAGTTCGGTCTCCTGAATAAACCAGAATTGAATATGGTCTACCATTCTCTCTATAACTTCTTTTTGGGGAGGATTCAAGGAGTGAAAATTGGAGGAGTTTCAGAGTATACATTGAGTAATATTATCTACAGGATCAGAGTACTCCAAGAATTTAAGAATTTCAGAAATTGAAGAAGTCTCAGGAAGCATTATCAGGTTCTATGTGATGATTGGTTGATGGT
>JZKD02S1738684.1:551488-584683 GCA_000966675.3 Picea glauca | reverse complement strand
TATTGGTGTAACTCTTATACTATTGTTCATTGCTCATTGGATATAATTGAATGGTTTAAGTATAAGTTGAAAAAGGTTTTAAATTGTACTTGATACTGATTCACCCCCCTCTCAGCATCAACATTAGGTACGTATACCATTTTATATATACCATTTTTATCAACATAAGTTTTTAATTTTTTAGTTTCTTTTTATATATACCATTTTTATGTATACTAGAGTACTTGACAACTTTGTATCTGTTATGTACAGATGTGGGAATAGTGCATCCAACTGATTTTGCACAGAGAAGGTGCCATCCACAACCAGAGGCATTACTAGTAGCAGCCACTGGATCAATAGAAACAGCGGGGGTACCTCCAGCCAGAGAGGCTGAGAGAGTTTTGAGATGAGTGGAGCGGAACTTGACCGCACTCACCCGTACTATGCCGATGGTGCAGATCAAGGATCTCCCACCATCTATGCAGCCTCATGTTGTTGGGGTGCCACGAACCTGGGTCCAGTTATTTCGGCGTTTGGCAAACACTGTAGTTCACTATGGCAGGGCCAATAGGCCTTGTGCTTAGCTTAGGGTGGACCATTTTTGTGCCGAGGGAACTCTTTGTATATTTTTGAGGGCATAAGCCCCACGCTATATACTAGACTCGTTATTTTTTGAGGTGCTTGCACCCAACTATTTACTCTGATACTTTTGATATATATATATATATATATATATATATATATATATATACACACACACACACACATATTTTTATCTTATGGGTTACATTTATTTATAAATGTATTTACATGTGTATGTGTGTGATTTTTCTTACGTGTGTGCAATATGCCAGTCTAATAATTGATTAGCTAGAGTATCTGCCATTTGATTTAATTTCCTAGGAACATGGATATATGTAATGTAATCAAAACAAAGTTCTAAGAGACGTACCCAAAGGAATCGTTGATGTAGAGTAGGATCATAAATGCGTTAAACCCCATTTAACTGGGACACAACCAATTGTGAATCTAAGTAGACCCATAGGTAAGAGATACCATGCAACAAGGCGTCATGAAGAAACTCTATTACTGCACTGTATTCAATGACATTGTTTGTGGCATCACTTAAGCAGATACCTCCAGAAGATAACAACTGGCCTTGAGGTGTGAAGATCACCCAAGCTACAGAAGCAAGCCTCCGAGTGTGCCAGCTAGCACCATCTGCGAATCCAATGAACACATCTGATTCACTTGACATATGCCATAGTGAAAACGTTGACATAAAAAATGACATGTCCATAAAACAAAAAGAGAAAAACTAAAATGTATAAAAGCTATACATATATACAAGAAGTCATTCAAGGCGACCCACCTATGAGTGATGCTTCTTGAGGTAGAGCCCATTTCTAGTCTCTGCTAAATCTTTCCCTTCAAAGTAAACCAGAGGATAAACTCCCTTCTTTAATACCTCCTTCACGATGAATGGTCTGGACCACATGGGTTTGAACTTGCCTCACCCCAGGGTATCCTTATCTTGGTCATAGACCAGGACAAGGTCGCCTTCGAAGAAAATCCGAGGACGAACGAACTGATCATACTAACACTTGACTTTCTTCTTGTGATCCTCATTAGCCAAGGCTACATCACATCATTTCTCATTGAGCTGCTTGATATAGAATAAGCATTCCTCAAGCGGTGAAGTGTCTGACAATAACTGTACTGCCAACTTAAGAGATGGGATCTGGATTTCTATAGGCAAGACTGCTTCCAACCCATAAATGAGTTGAAAAGGTGAGAAACCAGTGGCAATATTTAATGATGTTCGGTAGGCCCACAATGCTGAGTACAACATCAAATACCAATTTGACTTGGCCGAATTGATTGTTCGTTGTAGAATGGTCTTGAGAGACTTATTCATAGCTTCCACTTGACCATTCGCTTGTGGGCAATAAGGTGATGAGTGTTCTTGTCTCAACCCTAGATTTGATGTTAACTTAAACATCATTTTATTCTGAAAGTGACTTCCATGATTAGTGACAATCTCCTTCAGGGTGTCGAACCTTGCTATTATCTGATTAAACAAGAAGAGAGTTATTGTCTCTGCATCATCTTTGAATGTCGGCATAGTTTTGACCCACTTGGTGAAGTAGTCTACTGCTACGATGATATAGCAGTGCCTCCTCGCTGAAGGGGGGTGGCATGTAGTATAATCAATCCCCCACTTGGTGAAGGGGCCAACTGTGATGATGGGAAACATGGGACCAGGATGTGCCCTCATCTTCCATGAGAAGATCTGACATGGGTGGCACTTCTTGACCGATTCAACATAATCTTTGATTAACGTCGACCAATAGTAATCATCTTGTGGAATATTTTGGGATATTTTCAACCTAGAAAAATGAACACCACATGCTCCAGTGTGGCATTCGTTAAGCACGAGTTCCGCTTCTTCATGAGTAAGGCACCGACAAAAAAAGCAATCTACACCTTGATGATACAAAGTGTCTTTGAGTATGAGAGAATTTTTTTCCTGATGGCGTATACGTCGGAACTCATCGAGAGAAGAGTGGCAGGGCACTTCAAAGTCTATAGATAGACTAGTATATCTCCATACTAGGGGTCTGAAGATAAAATCAGAAAAATATCTCCTTTAATTGGTGATTCTTTGGGCATAACATCACCTGACTCGACCGGAAGTTCCGATATAAGTTTTGCAAAGACCAACAACTTTTTAGATTTCACAGACACAAAATCTAGGTCAAATTATTGGAGGATAATAATCCATCTATTGATATTTCCACCAATTACATGTTGTGTCAGCACGTATATGAATGGATTCACAATGACAATGACAGTGGTCTTGTGAAACAAGATATAGTGACAGAACTGTTGGACAGCATGTACTACTACCAACGCAAGTTTTTCAGTGTTTGAGTAGTTGAGTTCTGGTCCAACCAGGCCTTGAATCAGGTAATAAATGATGTTCTCTTCTAGCAAATCATCCTCCTAAACCAAGACCATACTGATGGTCGATTCTACCGCAGCCAAATACACTAAGAAATATTTATTATAATTGGGTGGCTAAAGTAGAGGGGTAGATGTGAGGGTGTGTTTCAACGCTTTGATAGAGCACTGAGAAGCTTCATCCCAATGAAGGGGAACTCCCTTATTTAGTAAACACATAAACCCTTTAGTGATCTTGACATATTTTGCGATAAAATGCTGAAGAAAATTGGCTTTTCCCTGTAAACTCTAAAGCTGAGGGTCTGTGCACGGGGGAGGAAATTGAACTATTTCCTCAACCTTTAGAGGATCAACCATGATCCCTGTTTTCGACACTATGAAACCTAATATACGACCCGATGTCACTCAGAAAATGCACTTATTTGGATTCAAGTGAATCCGATAGTAGCGACATCGCTCAAAGACAAATCAAAGGTGTGTGGGATGATCATCTCTCTTACGAGATCGTGATGCTAAATCATTGAGATAAGCCTCGACTAGGTGTTTGAGATCGTGGAAAGCAAAAGACATGGCCCGCTGAAAAGTGGCTCCAACATTATTTAGGCCAAAAGGCATCTTTCGATAAGCAAATGTACCCCACGGATAGATAAAAGATGTTTTATGCTGGTCCTCGAGATTAATCTGTATCTGATTGTATCCTGAGAAGCCATCCATGAAAGAGAATACCTCATAGCCTGCACATTCATCAATGGTCTGATTAATGAATGGGGTGGGGAAATTATCCTTTGGACAAGCCTTATTCAAATCATGGAAGTCCATACATATGTGAATCTTTCCTTGGTTTGTGTTGACTGGAATGGGATTCGACACCCATTGAGTCAATTGGATGGGGTAGATGAAACCAACTTTGAGTAGTTTCTCTACTTCAACCTTAATAGATGCTTCTTTCTGAGGATTGACCAGAAGAAGCTTCTTCCGGACTGGATTAGCACCAGGGTAAGTCATAATCTCATGTTCAACGATTCTTGGATCAATGCCTGGCATTTCCTTGTAAGACCAGGCAAAAATGTCGCAAAATTATTTAAATAAATCTGTATAAATCTGAATCTCCTTGGGGGAACAATATGCTTCGACAAAGACATTCTCCACAACGCTAGGGGTTCTGGAGATATCTATAGGTATCATTTTAGTGATGGGTTCCATATTACCCTCAAAAGAAACTGTGTGCATAGCAAGAGGATTGATAGGACAAGACCTATCTCTATTCATAGTCAACACAAATTCTCCTGCCTCTATTCTTCCTAAATCTGGGAGGAAATATGATTTGTGATGGAGATCATCCCAGGGTCTGTCTAGACCAGTCAATGCCTCTAAAATCACCTCATCAGAGGGAAAGACCAAGTCTAAGGAATCGGTAGTGGCAAGGGAACCTTGAGCCCAGGTAGGCTCGAGAAATGGATCTAACTTCTGTGCGGGAGTTGGATCGGGGTCAGCGGAAGCTTGCTGAACTATAGAGTATGTAACTTCTGCCGCAGACAAGGGAATGGACATGCCATGGTTCCTTGTCCCTTCCATCATGGCGGATGGGGAAGGAAGAATCCACAGATCATTAAAGTAAGTCGTGCAAAACGACGACACTAAGAAGATTTCAACCTTAGGCTGTTTGGGGACAACCGATACCATTTTGACATCACCGGAAGGAGGCGGGTAACATAAAGTACCCATGAGAGGTGGGCACAAACCAACGCCCACGTTGATGATGACAGGCTATGGATTATCAATCATTGGGACCATGGATGCCCCTGATGAAGGTTCAGGTATGGAGAAGGACAATTGATCAATGGTCACGATTCGACCCTCATGTGGAAACAACAAGACCCAAAAAACTGTGGCAACTATTGTATGCATGGAATATGTCAAACTCCTTCCTAATAGGAGGTTGTAGTCGAGAGGCGCATCGACGACTTCAACTTTGATGCACATGGTATTCCCTTCTAACATGGGGAAAGAAGGAAATATTCCATGTGGTCTGAAAGAACAACTGTCAAAAGTCGTAAGAAGAGTAGGTGAAGGAGACAGAATGGGTTGTCCAATGGCCTTCCAACATGCCAACGACATCACACATGTCAAGGCACCCTCATCAACCACCGTACGTAAAATATTCTGGGTATAAGATTTCATGGGGTGAGTCACTACTATATGAAATGCAACGTGGTATGGGAGACGAGGCTTCAAGTCGATTGTATTAAGTGTGATAGTTCCCGGATTACATGTCTCAATGGATCCTAAGGTGACTAGCAGAGCCTTTCTTTATGAAGGGCAGCTCTGGAGGACCTCCAAAGTAGACATCGCGCAAGGGGTTTGTCACAAATCCCCCACCACAGAGTAGTTCTGGGTTGCCCTCGTGTTTGGGTTATGTGAAGCCTTATTGAATTCCCTTTTCGAGATGTGTGTCATTGTTTCACCCATCGTTCTCTCGATCTGGAGAGGAATAGACAGGTTTTCAACTTCTTTACCCTTTTCAACAGTACTTGGCATTCTGTAATCATGTGCCCTAGTAGCTATGTGAGATTCACCTTTCAACATATATATATATATATTCAAGGTTGAGGGATTACTAGAATATGAAGGGGGTCCCTCACTACCCCCATCCTTGTTCACAGAGTCTTGAGTTAAATTTTTCCCATGAGGAAATGGGTTCGTTAACACTGCAGACTACTGCTGCGCCAATAACTTTTGGGCCTCTGTGAGTTGAGGGAACAGGTGATTCGGGTGGCCTTTTGCATAAAGGTTTCATAAATACTTCGACTTATTTCTCTCTGTGTTTCCCCGACCAACATTATTGGTCGGTTTCTTATCCCCCTCACCCTTATTTCATTGTTTTTTCATCCCTTCGGCCTGCTGGTTGGCCTTTGGGTTCGTCGATTGCACGCTATGTACATCCGATGTCTAAGCAGGGAGAGAAACCGAATTAGGAGTTGGGATGGCCATTGTCTGCTGTATCGACAATTTTTGAAATTGGTTTGACAACGGATCAATGGGATTTTCTTGTACGGAACCAACAATGTTGTCAACATGTGGTCTAGACTTGTGTTTGGGTATTATCAAGAATATACCGTGGCGCATCTGTAAAAACTTCGTAAAGCAAACTAGACTGAGAGTAAATTAGTTCTAGCTGTTGAGCTCTCATTATCGCTTCTTCCTCCAAAAAGACCCCTGACGTTGCTATGTCCTTGGATAGCTGGGGTACCAAAGACTTAAGGAAACATTCCAACAGGAATGCTGGTGGAACTAGTACTTTAATCAAACTCTTCCGACACCACCATTCTCGGATGTGATCAGATATATGGTCTGCCTTTGTCTGCTCAAAGTTGGCCAACAGTTTTGTGCCGACATCGTATCTCACAGGTAATTGAAAATGGTTTTAAAAAACCATTTCTAGTTCACCAAAAGCAGAGTATCTTGAGCAGTCGAGCTCGATGTACCATTTCGTGACACTCCCAATAAGAGTGCATTGAAACAGATGCAACTGGACAAAGTTGTCCCTTAAAGAGTTGGACGAGCACCATAGGTGAAATTTGGTCATGTGATCACTTGGATCTTCATTAGGCTTTCCTTCAAACTTTGGAATGTCCAAGGGAAACTTGGTCGACACAGTAGGCCAACATGGATCGTGATAGATTGGGTCATTCAATAATCTAGACAAGTTTGGAAAATGCAAAGTTTCCAGAAGCGATAATTTAGGTTGTTGAGTATATACAGGAGGATAAGAGCTTGGGATTGGGTTGGCACCAGGTTTCCAGGAAAATTTAGGTTGCTGGCCCTAGTTCTAGTAAAAACCATGGCCTAGGCTAGCATTAAGATGATGCGCTAGTTGAGACATCATCGACTGACTCCCATAATAGGACGTTGAGGGCTGAGAAGGGATTTCTCCCGAATTTGTGTTCCAAAGGTTCTGGAAAAGGTTGCCCCCTACCGATCTGATGGGCATAGGTACTGAACCTTTCCCGGGGTTCCATTGACCATGGAAGGGGTTGACCCCAGTCGACATCCCTGATGAAGGAACTGATCCCTGCCACAGATTCCAAGGTCCTTGAAAAGTGTGTGCCCCCTGTGCAGGAATAGTACCCTGTGCAGGACTTTGTGATCCAAAACCAGGGTTTCCCCCAACCGAGAAGACAAATGACGAGAATATGTTGTTACCAAACACATCAAACAAAGAGAATGACAAAGAACCCACCAGTGTGGTACTAGAATAAGGTGCTTGACTACTTGCTCCAAACGAGTTGTAATTCATGTTTGGCGAGGCGGGCTACTAGGAATCACCGCCAAGAGAGGGGGGCGATGGAGGTATATGACCCTTTCCATAAGGGAAATCATTATAAGGGGCTGAAGACCCCCCCATGGACCCTTGCAGAGGAGCGTTAGAGCTCCCTGCTTCTAGACCCAAAGTCTATAGGGTGGAGTAGGAGAGGACCAAGTTCATGTCAAAGTTGGGCATCTTGTATGAAAACAGAGGGCCCCGTCGCACTCTGCGTAAATGGTGCAGTGATCACCACCACGGAAAAAATCAGACCATTGCCCAAGGTAGAGGCGGTCAAGACCATAGTGGCCCAGACCTGTGAAGGTGAGTTAGGAGGTAGAACGCCCCCAATTGTGGCAGCTGTAGAGGGAGTATGATGACTCCCTAACGAAGTAGCAACATTTGCTTCCATTGTTGCTTGCAGTATTATCTGATGCTCATGATGCATTACCCTTGGAGGGGAAAGCTATATTAGAAGTGGCACCGACAAGTTGGTGATCGAAGAGTTATATAGATCGAGAGCTTCCGCTCCAAGGTCATAAATAGTCGATCCCTCCAGAAACTAATGTTATCCTCTTGAAGATGGCTCAGGTACAGTTTCTTGTGGTCTGGTCGCCTCAAAAGACCCTTGCTGGTCTAGTCTTCACCTTCATGGTGGTGGTGGTGGCTCCAAATTGACTGGGAACATGCCCAAAATCCTTCGTGACCAACGAAGCTCTTGATCTTCCACTGTGGAAGAAGATCAATGACACACTAGGGATTTCTAACGTTGAAGACCAAAACACGCACTAGAAAAAGTTCCTATGAGATGCAACAAGAAAACCACTATTACTAGTTGGAAGAACAATTACAACAACCAACACTAGAGAAAATTACCAGTGCAAGTGAAACTCGAACATGGAAGCACCCCCTGGATATACTCTGCAAACCGTGGCCCGATGTCTGCCCTAGGTACCACGGTATACCCCCGCAGTCACTTGTGTAAGTCGCTAAAATGAAAGGCAACTAGGTTTCCAACTTGTGAACAACTACTAGGCGGGTATAGTCGACAGTCCAGTGGACCGCAATGAGCAGGGTATCAAGGCCAAAACCTATCGAGGGTATCGAAAGAAAGTGTTCCAGAAGACAACTGAGGACCTCGAACAGATTCAAGACCCATGAAGCTCCATGAAAAATGCGATCAATGTATTCCCAAGATAAGTCCTCTATATGTATTCCTCTGCTATGATTGGTCCGACTTTGGAGGGGTTATCTCCGCTACCTTTCCACATGCGACCTTAGTGGGGGGTACCGAATAATTTCCACATTACTGGATTTTTTCACTCCCTAGCACATACTCCTATGTTTGTTTTATAGCCTTGAAGAGTTTCCTCTCCAACCTAAATCAAGGCTCTAGCGTAATCTAGTTGATGGACTCTACAACCATGAAAGTTTGATTAATTTTAATTAAGCGTTAATTTTAAGTGGTTTATCTTAAGTTAAAGGAGTGAAAATGAAACTGATGGTGTTTTTAAAGAGACGAAAGAGAAGAACAAATGCTGGAAACAAAATTACTTCTTCTTCAACAAACAAAGATTTTCAAATTGAAAAACTCTTTAACCAACTTTTCTAACTAACTTTTCTTTCTAATATCTTTTAAAAGAAAAAACTCAAAACTAAATTTCACTAGACTAAAAGATACTTAAAGTCTTAATTATTCAGTAAAGAACTTAAGAAGCACTCTTATTCCTGACAGGTAAAGACAACTAACCTAACTACTTAACCAAACAAGAAATTGATTTTTTTTTTTTTAATATGCCTCAAAAATAAGAAACTTGAAAATGAATTCTTTTCTTTCCTTCTAAAGCAAGTAAAAATGGAAAAGTAAAGACAAGACAAGACCCAAGAAATTGGATTCTAGTCTACTGCAGATCACATAGAGTCATTGAAAGAACCACAAAGGATAAAACAAAAAAGACTCACAGACTAGTCGAAAAAACCCTTTAACAAAAACACAAGAAATCATTATAAGATAAAGAAACTGATGCCAAGCCTAGGCTCAAAGACTGTAACTACAAAGACCAACACTAAATCAAGAAACCCCTGAGAAGTCAGACTTCAATCAGGGAAGAGGATGACTACCTCTTATTGAGAAAAAAGTTTTCTGACACAGGCACACAACTGACACTTAAGAAGCCTGCGTATGTACACAAGCTGTCCAAAGGTAGGGCACGTATGTACATGGGCAAACCCACTGCAGACCGGGTACACCTCTGTAAATTCTCAAAAAAGAAAAATAACAGTCAAAGCTGACAAGGTAGGGAGCAATGGTATGGTAGACCAGAATCTATTAAAGACTCAATAACTTATAGAGAACTCAAAGAGGTAATTAAACCGATTAATACACCCAAAAAGATCCCCTAAAAACCCTAGAGGCTCCCTAGTACAGTCACCAATTCTGCTATAGTGGGAAACCCCCCCTATGGACTACACTAGGGTTATAAAGTGCAGGAAGAACTAACTGTCTAAAGTCACATACTTTTAACAACTACCCCGAAAACACCCCACATTCATGCATAAAGTACAAGGTATAGGGATCCGATAGTCTTACCTTAAACTCTACGTTCGGTGTCGATCGCTATGTGTACGGTCACTTCTCGAATGCAAATAACCTCCTAAGGATGACCTGCATTCACCAAAAAACAAAAAATAAACTACGAACATGCATTATATATATGAATTAATGGGTTAGATGTCATAACAAAATGTAAGTCAAACATGAAGATTGAACACATCATATGGCGGGATGAAAAAAGTAATTCTTCATATTAATCTCACAGAATTACTTACAAAATGAGATCGACGACTGCTGCTCGAACCCAGTCCTGGGATCCTCTTGACCAAGCTCCAATTGCTTCCACGTATCCTTCTTCTCTCTATAGAATGGGCATAGGCTTATGGATGAGGAAAAAGGCAATATGGAATTCTAGCTCAAAACTCACAATGTGGCTGCAAATTCTTGGGGCAAGGGGGGAAATCAAAATGGACAGAGTTTCATTGTTGCTATGTTTCTCCTTGGAATGAGACCCCAACACCTCTTTTTATATGAAAAAAATATGTTTTTTCGGTTTGGTGACAGGCTATAGGTGGTCAATTGGTTGGGAAACTACCCAATAGCCTGTAATCTCATGGAATCCCTTGCAAATTTTTATTTTTTTCAAATTTTGTGGGTATACATGGGTTGTAATGGCGCAGCTAGCATACGTACATGGGTAGTAGTGGCGCAACTAGCGTACATATGTGGGCAGTATTGGTGCATGACATGTACAACTTCAAAAATAGTGTTTTTAAGAATAATTGTTCTGTATTGGCTTGGAAAAAATAGTAAGTAAGATGACCTGATGCCTGGTCTGCATGTGTGATGCAATTTAGGGTTATATCATGTAATAATCAAGAATCATGCATATCTATAAAATAAATGTGTTCTCATGCCATGCATAGTGTTAACAACAAATAAACATGTTATAAACACAACAAAAAGATAATTACACAGTGGAACTATAATTTACAAGAAAGAAAGAAAATAAAACTTGTATTTTAAAGATAACTTCATCGATTAGATGTAGATGTCAAATGTTCCACCCAACCTTAGGATTTATTACACATGAACTCTCCAAAACATGCCATCCTTGAGCCAAGGATATGAATCCACAAGGATGGGTGCCTAGGTCGACTCTTGTTTCACACACTTGTTAGTTATCAATATCTCATCATTTTCTCAACCACAAAAAAAATCCTAGCTTGCTATATCTCTTTCCCCCTCGGCCTGCACAACCCAAATAAATGAATCCCCTTCTCTGCAATGCATTCCCTTCGACTGTTCCACTTCTTTCCAGGGATCCAATTCTACTTGTAAGGAAACATCTATGCTAGACACTCCAAGGATCCTTAGTTGTTGAAATTTATTTCACAACTACCATCATTCTCAAGCACATAGGCATCAAATTCTTGCCTAAAATTACCTATAGATACCTACAACCCACTAGCAATGGATCTCTACCTCCATCAATTTTTTTCATGCCAAAACAAAGAACAAGAGTGAACAATAATGAATGAGGAATGAAGTGAGTAACCAACACAATGATAGAGGAACCCCCAAACAACAAAAAACATGGTTTATATAGTTACATGCGATAATGCATCGCGTGGCCTCCCAAAGAAGCTCACTTAATCACTTTTCCTAGCTAAATCCAAGATGGGTGAATACAATATAATAAAATGGCTTAGCCCCTTTTACCCTCCTTCTATCATGGAAAAATAACCCCCTATAACTCTATTGTTGTTCATCTTGTTGCCAACGATGGATTTTTATTATTAATATTCAAAATATTACATTAATAGGATCCTCTACCTTTGAAATTTATGGGCACTCTAACCTTTAAAAAAGAAAAAAACATTACTAATTTGGGGACTCAAAACTGCGGTATCACATTCCCCTGCCCCTTATTTAGGCACTTTCCTCGGTGCATATCACCATATGGGTGTACATATATACACAATTTTATCAAAAAATATAAAACACTTGTGGGTATGCCTCCCACATTGAATCTTCCAACTCCCATGTCACTTCTTCAGGGTTGTAGCATGTCCACCATATGTTTATCTACCCTATGTCTTTGATCCATAACACCATAACCTTCCTATCCAATATACACACTGGTTGTACCTAGAAGTTTCCTTTTGGCTGCACCTGAATCAAAGTCCAATCAATGACATGGTCAGGATCATGCACACACTCTTTCAACAAGGATACATGAAATAAATTATGCACATTCATGAAAGAAGGAAATGCAAACATGTATGCAATCGGTCCTATTCTATCCAATATTTCAAATGGACCACAAAATATGGTTGCTAGCTTGGTACAAATCTCCAACTTTAGTGAGATCTTCTTGGGCTTCACTTTCAAAAATACATGCTCTCTCACTTTAAATTCTCTAGTTGTCCTACTCTTATTTGCGTAACTCTTTTTCCTATCTTGTGTTTCCTTCAAGTTTTTCTTCATTTTAACCATCCGTTCTTCCATTTCCTTGAGCAATTTTGGCCCAAGTACTACTTTGTCTGTTGGGTTGTCCCAAATCATTGGAATATTTCATTTTATACCATATAGAGCTTCAAATGTGCTCATATTTAATGAATCTTGATACCCATTGTTGTAGGAAAAATCAAGCAAATGAAAATAATATTCCCACTTAGATGGCTTATTCATAATGTACATTCTTAACATGTATTCAATCACTGGGTTGATTCTCTTTGTATGACCATCCGACTGTGGATGATATAGTGTACTAAAATTCATGTTTTTACCAAATCCCTTAAACAATCCTCTCCAAAAGTTTGAAGTAAAGTTTGAATCCCTGTTTGAAACAATTTCCTTGGGTATTCCATGCAACCTAGAAATTCCCTTCATGTAAATTTATGCAATACTATCTGCCTTATGAGTCATCTTAATTGGAATAAAATGAGTATCCTTTATCAATTTATCCACCACTACCATTATTGAATCATGCTTCCTTTCTTTCATGGACAATTTAGTGATAAAATAATAGTTACTACTTTCGATTTCCACTCTAGTATTGGCAATGGCTGTAGAAAACCTACTGGGTGTCTATGCCCATCCTTCACTCTTTGACATTCTGTGCATATGGAAATGTAATAAACAACATCCTTTTTCATTCATAGCTAAAAGTATTGGCTTCTTTCATTCATAGTGCAATTGTTTTCTAGTAACTGGGATGTATTTCTGTATTCCTAATGAAAAGTATTGGCTTTTTATTGTTGCAATTGTTTTCTGGTAACTAGGATTTCCGACATATGGAATATTATGCATTTTTTTAACACCAACTTCCTTAGTTCTTTGTAATTTGGCATACAATTCCATTTTTATTCATAAGTACTCCATGTTCCTTCATATTATACTCTTTAAATTTGTGTTGTACATCTTGCTATAAGCTTTCTTTTACTTATAGGTAATGTTGGTTTGTAACAACAAAATATAAAATTCTTCTCTTTAAATCTGAACTATGCATGCTCATGGATGTATTATGCATGATATGTACCCTTCGGTTGAGTGCATCAACAACTTTATTTTCTTTTCCTTTGATATGATTGATGTCAAATTCACACTCACTTAAAAATTCTAGCCATCTTGTTTTCCTAACATTTAAAATTGGTTGTGCAAACAGATATTTGAAACCACTATAGTCTGTCCTTAATTCAAATTTATTTCCCATTAATTAATGTCACCTTATATTCAATGCATGAACTATGGAAACAAGTTCCAAATCATGTGTGGCATATTTCTGCTCATTTTATTTAATATTTTTAGACTCATAACTAATGACGTGTCCATTATAAGTGAGGATTCCACCACATCCTTCTTTACATGCATTTGTGCATACCACAAAATTTTCATTTGGATCTCCAATCTTCAAAATAGGTGCACCAGTAAGTAACAAAAAAAAATCTTCACACTTTATTGTCCATTCAAACTTAGTTCCCTTCTTTTTTAAAGAAGTGATGGGATGAGTAATCTTAGAGAATCCTGCTATAAACTTCTTATAGTATCTGACTAATCCCATAAAATATCTAACCTCTAAAACATTATTTGGTGTTAGCCATATTATAAGGGATTTAATCTTCTTTGGATCTATTGCTATACCTTCCTATGAAATGATGTGCCCCAAATAATGGATATGATCTTGGTAAAAATAATGCTTGCTTATATTGGCATATAGTTGATGCTCCCTTAGAACTTACAACACCAATTGAAAATGATGCTCATGTTCTTCCTCCGAATTGGAGTATACAAGTATGACATCCAATATCACAATGAAAAACTTGTCAATTTTCACATGCAACTCTATGTGATTAATTTCATATCTGAAAATTGCTTCCTAGTGATCTAACAATAAAACCCTAGTTGTCATCATTGAACAACTTTACACTGAAATTATTGACTGAAAAGATATGCAGCGGAAACAAAAATATCATAGATGAACCATCAATACACATGACACATAATTTCAGTTCTGTAATCATGTTATGATCATAAATTCTAAGGGAAAAACCATCCCTCCCAACAAATACAATATCACCAAAATGTGAGGACAACCTTGTCCTCCAAATTCAACAAAACCGAGAACATACATGTTCTCCAATAACCATACAAATCAAAAATCAAACCTCATCAATATCTGGAAATATACTCTGCACATGAATCTTCTGTAGAACCCATGTACAGCCTACTGACATCACCTATCAGCTTGTACAGATATGCACCTGCCAAAAAAATTTAGGTACATGATTCACCAATTGCCAACCTGTGTACATACATTTTTTGATCTCTCACAAACTGCATATACCCTATATGTGATTATTCTGTCTACAACCCATGTATATACACACTTTTTCCTCTTGCAAACCATGTACGGTTTGAAAATTTTCTCCACATGTACAACCTTCTTTGCTTCTCTCTCTTGGGATATATTAGCCACCTTGCAGATTTCCCCTTTCTTGAGATCACCAATCCTCCTAGCACAAGTGCATACTCACTTATGATAGATCCATCAAGTATCCACACACTCTACATGATGTGTAATGTTACACTGACCTCTCTCCTTTATATACAATCCTTAGGGGTCACCATAGAATTGCCTCCAAAAGTCAACATCAAATTAAGATTTCCTTATGGGTGTGAAGCCCAGACACAAGCCCACAAAGAGCATCATCAAACCCATGAATCCCCCACTCAAATCAAAGGGGTTTTTCACCAAACCAAAAGTGTGATGTTGTTCCCACAATGATTCCCACATGCCCAACACCTAGGTCCATGTGAGAATACCTACCCTAAGCTACAAAAATCAACACTCCCTCTTAGCGAGGAAGGTATTCTCACCACACTTCACAATTGGGAATTCCTCCCAATGTTACCAAACAATCAACACTCCCTCTTAGCGAGGGAGGCATTCCATCCTCCATCATCACCTAGAAGTAGCTTTGTCTCCCATACTAGATCCTCCACCATAATGGCTCTACAATCCATCTAATTGGATGCTCCCTTTTCACCGAAGAAAATACTTATCTCCATTCCTCCTAATTGGTTGCATCCTTGGTCACTGAAGCAAATTCTATTGTCTAACATGATCCCATCCTGGAAGACACCTTGATCCTAGAAGCCTCCTACCTTTGAACCTCTTGTATGGAAATACCAACGCATGACACCTACCAGATAGTATTGGAATTTTCCTCTCTCCCATATGGACCTGAAGGTTGTCTCCCATCGAGTGAATGACTCTCCATTTGATCCTCTTGACTCCCTTTAAAGTCACATTCCCTCTGAGTCTCCTGAATTCCTTTGAATTCAGAATCCCTATGAGTTTCCCAATATCCTCTGAATTCTGACTCTCTATGAGTCTACACAACCTTCAGAGCTACTTGATCCCTATCCACTATCCTCTACAAAGTCCTAGGAGGATGCTCCTCCCCACTGGATCCTGAGGGCTGACTCCTTATGAACTTGGGCTTCCTCTGAGCCAATACTACTAGTGGAGCCACCTGCCTCACCACTCATGGAGATAATTTCTCCCTCTGTACTTGTGCTACAGGTGGGGCCACCTAAATCACCACTAGTGGATCTACCTAATCCTCCTCATCTTTCTCTCTGCTCCTGCTGACCAAAACATGCATATGATGGCCCTTTATAACTCTAAGAACCATTGTTGATATGAAGCTATATCCTCTAGGAATCAACGATACCTTTATAACTCAAAAAAATATGTGGTACCCCTTTCTCTCAATATCAGAGACTGAGAGAACACTCCTCCTGAGTTCTAGCACCCATAACACATTTGACACCCTCAACACCTCTCCTAACTCCAATAAGAACGATATTGTACTATATCCTCATACTGCATGCTTAACTCCTATTCTAATATCCACACACAAGTCTGAGCCAGTCTCTATGAAAGTCTCTAGCACATGTCATATGAAAATATGCTTCGTTATCCAGCAACTAAGTTCCCCTGCTGGAGATTGTACCTGAAAGGGTGGAGACCAACAAGATATCCCCATGGAACTTGTCTACAACCTTATCAACCTATGTTGTTGATTTTTGATTCCTTCTTCTAGTTCCCCTCTGTTAGGACCCTATAATGTACCTTTTTTCTCATACTTTTTGCTATCATTACATCCTTTTCCCACTCATATTTAATCCTACATTATCACCTTAACCTATTTCTCCAAAGGTATATAATGTTTCTTCTCTTTGCTATACGTTTAATTTGTTTTACATGTAATTTTACATTACTCTCATACTTAGCCATTAATTAGAAATATAAAGTTGCTGAAACAGTCTGAACTGTAATTAATATACTGTTGCTGCTTGAAGACCACGTTGCTGAAGTAGTCAACAGTACGCAAATCCCATTGCTGAAATAGTCTGTGATTTGCGATGCTAAAACAACATTTCACATACAACAGTAACAAGAAGGAGTTGTTACACTGGCCGCAATAGCCGTACCTTAAGCCAACACCATTATTGCTGCTACTTGAGACCACATTGCTGAAACAATCAAACAGTACGCAAATCTTGTTGCTGAAACAGTCCGTGATTTGCGATGCTGAAACAATATTTTACAAACAATAGTAACAAGAAAAAATAAATAAAGAAGTTGTTACACCGGTTGCAACAACTGTACCTCAAGCTAGCACCATTCCAACTACTGTAACAACATTTTGCTACGGGAGATCAGAATATCCTATTCCAGCATAGAATATTAGATCAGACTAAGAATAGGATTTGTATGTACACATGAAATTTTATGCTTAATTGTATTAAGAGGATTCTCCTCTTTAAATAGTGAAGAAATCAGCATTAGAGGGGGATTACGAAAGGCTTAGCTAGAAGCGAATCACAGAGAAGGGGCGTGTTCACTTTGGATATTGTAACACATCATATTTGACAGATGAATAAAAGATCATTCTGAGCATTACTTCTTAATCCCTTTTATTTTTGGGGAATCTTGTGAGAAGGAAGGGGCCCACCTTCTTCACAAGATTCACCCATTAGTTTCTGTAGTGTGTTAGTATTGTTTTTATTCATAGCTTGTTGAAACTCTGTTTTGCTGAAACTCTATTTTGCTGAAACTCTATTTCCACTGATTGTTACATTGTTTTCATACAATTCATTCCTAGGTAACTGTTAATCATTTTGATTGGTAATTTTGTTTGAAGAATGAGTTTATGAAAGTGTGATAATCAGAGACAGGTGCTGAAGATTCCTTCTTTGGGGAATAGGGTCCTGTTCTCTGTTACAGAATAGTTAATCTTCGGTAATTGTTAATCATTATGATCGGTGATTCTATTTGATAAGTTTATGAAAGTGTGATAGTCAGAGACAGGTGCTGAAGATTCCTGCTTTGGGGAATAGGGTCCTTTTCTCTGTTCAGAATAGTTAGTCTTCTTTGTAGTATGCTGAAAGGTTCCTTTTCCCTAGGTTTCTATTTCTTAATGTAATCCAGGATTCTTCTGATAATTATTTTCCTTTAAATCTTAAATTCTGTAATAGATAGATTGCTTTTACTATAATTCAAAGTAGAACTTCAGTTTGTTCAAAGCAAGGTGTGATTAGTGTACTTTTACTACAACTCTAGATTGATTTTGAGATTGAGCATATACAGTGTGTGATTGCCTTTGAAATAAACAGACTTCCCTGGGTTGACAATTTATGTAACACTTGATTGTTTAATTAATAAGCAATTATAGTGACCAACATTTTGGTGCCATTTCCGGAGAAGGCAATTATAGATTTCAAAAGCATTTACGTTTTTTTTTCTAGATGTACAGATTGCATGAGAGGATGTGGACCCCCCAAGGAAACTGACCCTATAGGTGGCAGGGGCAGAGGAAGAGGAGGAAGAAAGAATTTTATCGACCGAATTATATCAAAATATGAATCTGTTATTCCTCAACGGCCAAGCTCTCAAAAACCAAAGCCTCAAACTCCCTTTCAAGCGAATTTTGAAACAAAGATAGTTGAAAAACCAACAGACGACATTGAGGATGGAGCAAGTGCAGTAGGGGAACAAACAAAAGAAACCATGGATGGAAATAATGAATAACTGCACCATGAAGAACAAGTAGGTCTTGAAGCAGAGGTAAACGATGAAAACTCTTTTTCTACCTTAGGATTTCCTATTGGTAATCTTCCTAGAGGAGTATCTCCCATGAAGAATATTCCACTTTCAACTTTACCTAACTTTCATGGTTTATCTTCTGAAGATCCCGATGAATTCCTTTTTGAGTTTGACATATTATACAGAAATTATGATTACATTTCCAATGCTCAAAAATTAAATCTATTCCAAACAACATTAAAGGGAAATGCATTAAGATGGTTCATGAGTCTTGGAGATCATGTAATCACAACATGGGATCAGATGAAACATAAATTTATGCACAAATATCAAGACTATTGCTGAACAAGAGAAAAAAGAGAGGAACTATTCAAGATGATACAAAAAGAGGATGAAAATTTGGAGGACTTTTTGGAAAGGCTACAGTATAATCTACAAAGATCCAGTCACCCCGATGTAAGTAAAGATATTCTTAAAACAATATTATTAAAAGGAGTAAGGGATGACTGTCTAGATATGCTGAATATGCTTGGAAAAGGGGACATATCTAAAGAATCATATGATGAAATTGTTAACCTCTGTAAAAGATGTTCAAGAGGAGCTGCAAGGAATAGATCAAACAACAAGGATACCACATTTTCAAGAGTTCAAAAATCAGCCAGTGGAGGAGCAAGAAGAGCCAAAATAGGTAATCTACTTGAGGAATTTAAAACTGAAATGTTAAGCTCTTTTTCTTCACAAATTGACACCTTGTAGATTCAAAAGAAACAAGCCGAAGCAGAAGAAGCTCTGTGCATATTTTGTTCCAAATGCAGAGATAAGCACCCACGAAGGGAATGCCCATTGGAAAAAAATCCAATTTGCACCATTTGTGATAAGGATCATGAAACTCAACAATGCCCTTCTTTAACAGGAATCAAAGCAACATTACAACCAACCGATGAAGAAGCTGAAGCTGTCTATCTGTTAACACAGAGAAGGAAATGGCACTCACGGGGAAAAGGTATGAATCCTAATATGCCATTTACATCTTCTAATCATTGGAATAATTATCCTTCTTTTAGTCAAGAAAATTACCCTCCCTTCAATCAAATGAATTACCCATCCATGCAACAAACAAACCCTCCCTTTGTAGACCCAACAATATGGACACCTTGGCCTTCACAACAACTACCTTACCTTAACCAATGGAATCCAAATTGGAGAGGTCAACAACCCTCGTTCCCAAATCAATTTCCTCAATTTCAATCACAAGTTTAGCAACCACTCTTTTTACCATCAGGTACTCCACCGAATAATCAAATGATGAGGCCCCAACTACCTGTAAAACCTAACCCTAACTCCAATAATAAGGCTGTGCAGTGCATTGATATTCAAACTAGCCTATACTTTCTTTTTTCCCTACACAATGCAATGATATTCATTTACGATATGGGAAAATAGTAGAACCTATCATTGATGATGTTACCTCTTCTGATCCCAATAAAGAAGAAATAAAAAAGCACGATGTACCCGAAGAGATACAACCGTCCTCAAACACTGTTGCTGAAACAACAGAACCACCATTCCCTGAGCATTTAGCTTTGACTAAAACGCCTGAGCCACCTGCTTTCAATCTTCTAGGGGAATTACAAAATATCTATGTCAAAATTCCACTATTACAAGCACTAAGAGATGTACCAATTTATGCCAGAACTATGTGAGACATTTGTGTTAAGAAACCTGGTAGGAAAACTAAAGATCCCCTCACAGTTCATGTCATGGGTGATTTTTCTGCACTAATGTCAGGTAAAGCTCCTCCAGTTAAATATGGTGATCCTGGCCATCCTACCGTCACAGTGCAAATTGGAAAAACAATAATTCCTTGAGTTCTGGTAGACTTAGGCGCTGCTATCAATATTATGACTCTTGAAACTTCACAACTGTTACAACTGAAGGATGAAATCAGAGATACCCCAACCATTCTAGAATTAGTTGACTGTTCTACAATCAAACTGGAAGGATTCATTGAAGACCTAATCATCTCAGTTGAGTCCTGGAATTATCCAGCTGACTTTGTGGTATTACAACCTAAAACAAAGTTGGGGGGTCACCCTCTAATTTTGGGTAGGCCTTGGCTAGCCATAACAAATGCCTTTATTAGCTGCAGATCTAGTTCAATGACAATTTCCAATGGATATGAGACCAAACAACTTACTCTCTACCCTCACGCTACACCCTTGATTAATAATGACAATTCCTTATGGGTGGACTTTGATGATCAAACTACTCAACCTATCTTGACTATTGGACAAGCCTTAAGCCTTAAAGATGCCATTGAGGATGAAGTAATTAATAATTTTATTTGTGAACCCTCCTCCGTGACTTCAAAAACACATAATCAAGTAGCTGCACTTTTGGAGTCAGATAGCCAGGAAAACCTTAACTCTGAAGACCCACCTCAAACATCATCCACCATCTCTTCTAAAAGTATACCGGTAGAAATTGAACCTGGCAAAACACTGAATATAAACCCCAAACTAACATTTGCTGAAACACAACAATTAATGAAGTTACTTCTTGAACATAAGGAAGCATTCGCATGGGACTATGCAGATATGAAGGGAATCTCTCCTGAATTATGTACTCATCGTATCTATATCAAGGAAGATTGTCGACTGATCTACCAATCTCAACGATGAATGAACCCTAATTTAAGAGAAATTCTTAAAGAGGAACTGCAAAAATTGCTTAATCCAGGGTTTATATATCCTATATCTGACAGTGAATGGGTTTCCCCATTGGTAATAGTTCCTAAGAAAAACGGGAAATGGAGAGTGTGTGTAGATTATATAGCCTTAAATAAAGCCACTCAAAAAGATCACTTTCCATTACCATTCATTGATCAGGTGTTAGATAGTTTGTCAGGGAAGAAATTATTCTCTTTCTTAGATGGTTTCAGTGGGTATAACCAGATCAAAATTGCACCCCAAGTCCAAGATAAGACCACTTTTACTAGCCCTTGGAGAACTTTTGCTTATAGAGTCCTCCCATTTGGACTATGTAATGCACCAACAAACTTTCAAAGAGCAGTTATAGGAATCTTTTCCGATATGATTAATGACTCTATGGAAATTTTTATGGATGATTTTACCCCTTATGGTGTCTCTTTTGAGGAAGCACTACAAAAACTTGAGAAAGTACTTAAACGATGTATACAAGCTCACCTCTCCTTAAGCACAGAAAAATGTGATATGATGATGAGTGAAGGAGTAGTACTTGGACATTTTATTTCATCTCAAGGAATTCAGGTGGATCCATTCAAGATACAAGTCATTAAAGACCTTCCTATTCCCAAAACCCAAACAAATGTGAGAATTTTCTTAAGACATGCTGGATACTATAGAAGATTTATCAATTTTTTTTCCAAAATAGCTTCTCCTTTGTTTGTGTTACTTATGAAAAATACTGAATTCAAGTGGACTAATCTTTGCCAGGAAGCATTTTATACACTCAAACATTAGTTATCTACAGTTCCTATTCTAAGAGGACCTGATTGGACACTTCCCTTTCATATATTCCCAGATGCTTCAGATACTGCAATAGGAGTTGTCTTGGGACAAGAAGAAAATGATCTCCCTTATGCTATTTACTTCATTAGCAAGAATATGAGTCCTGCTGAACTTAACTATACAGTTACTGAGAAGGAATTTTTAGTAGTTATCTATGCTATTAATAAATTTCCATATTACATCACTGGCTATTCTACTTTTGTCCATACTGATCACTCAACTATCAAATATTTAATGAACAAATCTGTCACAAATGCTCGAGTCACCAGATGGTTACTATTATTACAAGAATTTGATATTACAATTGTAGATAGACTAGGAAAAGAAAATGTAGTTGTTGATTTCCTTTCTCGGTTAACACCTGATGATAATACTCCAATAGATTATTCCTTTCCTGATGAATATCTATTTGTAGTATCTTCTCACTCACCATGGTATGCAAACATCGCTAACTACTTGGTTGCAAGGAAGTTACCACCACACCTATCCCACTGAGAGAAAAGAAGAATCATTCAACAAAGTGCTTGGTATAGCTGGATCAGTTTTAATACTAGATAGGCTAAGATCTAGATCCGATTCTGGACTAGACAACCCATTCAATGTAATTGAATAGGGTAGGTAGATTGGATGGAAGAGCTCGAAGAGCCCCCTCAGGTAAAAGAGAATTTGAGATCTCATTTTGAGTTAGTCAAGGTAGAGAAGAGAAGAGCCAGAGAGAGCTCGAGAACACCTTGTAATTACAAGCATTTGCCATTTTAATACAAAGAGCAGTTTTTCCTGCATGATATTTTGTGTTATGTGGATGTCTGTGTGTGTTATTTTATATGCTGTGAATGTATGTATGTTAGGAATTTGTAGGGAGTTTGTTTGATTTTAGGTGAAGGTCTTTGAGGCTTCACACCAGGAGGGTGTGACAGAACGTTGCGGGTTCTGAGAGCCGTGCACAGAGGATGCACTTCTGAACACTGCGGGTTCAGAAAAAGATGTGCTGTGGAACAGGAAATGGAGTCAATAACTCGGTGAAGACCTCAAGGTTGCTGAATACCTTGGAGGCAAGGCTATGTAGGAGAAGACACAGTTGCAGACATAACTTAACTGTGATTTTTGTAAAGCTCTGCCAAGTGGGCATTGAGCACGGGCACAAGGTGCGTTTGGAAGAACTCTGCTGTGAGTTCAGAAGAGACAGAATCACTGAGGATTCTGGGAGCTCTGCCAGGTGGGCATTGAGCATATGAACAGGGTGCATTGAGAAATAACTCTGTTGTGAGTTCAGAGAGGAACAAAATCATTGAGGGTTCTGTAGAGCTCTGCCAGGTGGGCATTGAGTAGGCGCATAGAGGCACAGGATAAAGGAGACAGAACTGCTGAACGTTCTATGGAGGAGATAATCCTCTAGGAGGGTGTCGAGTAGGTATGCAGACAAAGGAGAAGAGAAGGGAACTCTTTGAGTTCTGGAACTTAGAGGAAGAATCCACTGAGGGATCTTCGCTGGGTTACTGAATACCCAAAAGGCTTAGCAAGGAGTTGCTTGAGGCAGAAGGATAGCCAGGAGGGCATCCATATTCTCCACTGTGGGAGAAGAAAGATAAAATCCCTTAGAGGTCTGAGTGGTTGAAAATCTCAGGAGGGACAGTGCCTTTCACGCACAGAGTCGGACTGCAAAGAGTGCAGTGACTGAAGAACTCTTTGGAGAGTCCAAAGTTCCCAAGATCAGGAGGGACAGCGTCGAGGAGAACGCGCACGGAGAGAACTCAAGCAGATGAGTTCGCAGAGGAGAAAATAAGCAAAGGTCGAGGCCTTTGAGGAATTGGAAATTCTCCCAAGATTGGGAAGAAAGTGCGCAGAAGCTCAGGAGGGAGCACGATAGACGTCGGATCGACAGGAGAACAAAGATCTGGACCGTTGATTTTTATGTCCAGGAGGATCTCAGGAGGAGCCCACAGAAGGAGGAGATTGACATCCATTAGATCCCACTCAGAAATCTTGTCAGCCATTGGATTGGGAGAAGATGCTCGGAGTTTAGTATCTGGAGTGTGCACAGAGGAGGAGATTGTGGGCCGTCGGATGTTCACACAAAATCCCGTAAGCTGTTGGATCAGGAGAAGGCGCACAAAGTTTAGCCTCTGGAGGAGCGCAAAAGAAGGATGGATCTGAACCGTCAGATCTGGAGCAGATACCCGTCAGCCATCGGATCGGACAGGAGCTGCACGAGGTTTACCATCGGGACTCAGCCATCGGGAAATCAGGAGTCTCGAGGTGAAGAAAATCGAGACACTTCAAGTCTCGAAACACCAGAGTGATCTGGACCGTCCATTGGTGGAGACATGTGGTGGAGATTGAGCACTCATCAGTACTTTGGTGCATCAGGAAATCAACATTCCCATGGACAAGAGATCGATGAAATCTATAGTGAAAACCTCGACACAAATCTGAGCCGTCTGTTTAGGGAGACAGGTGTCAGAAATCCGTGGAGAGTTGAGATATTGGCCATCGGGAAATCGGGGTTCCTGAGGTCGAAAGAACCGGGACATCACAAGTCTCGAAACATCAAAGGGATTGGGATCGTCCATCTGGAAGGATGCATAGCAGCGATCAACGTCATCGGGAAAAGTCTCGACAAGGAAGTCGTCCATCGGTGTTTGGTTCATCGGGATATCGGGGATCCCATAGACAAAGTGTTTGTGCACTTTGCAATTGCGAAACGTGATACCACGATGAGTGGAGGCCAGTTGTCAGCACGATGAAAAGGAGGAAGGAGCCACTGTGGGAGCCAGTTGTCAGCACAACAGAGGAGGAGGACAATGCCATTGTGAGGGGCCAGCTGTCAGCTAGTCGGGATTCGAGGAGTCGGGAATCCCGTGGGTATATGCATTTAGGAATTGGAAACCCCAAAACCCCGATGGGGAAGGTAAGACTGAGGTCATGGGGAAAGAGGTCATATGGGCTAGGAGCTAGCCAGGAGGGCTAACGCGTAGAGAGTGTGTCGGGATTCGAGGAATTGCGAGTCCTGAGGACTATTGCAATTTGGCATTGGAAAGTCTGAAACCTCGATGGGGACACAAGGCTGCGATCTTGTGAGATAAAGTTCACGTGGACCAAGAGCTTGTCTTAGAGGGCTAGCGGGAAAAAGAGCTCATCGGAATTTTCAGCCTAAAACTCCGACGAACAGGAACATAAGGCTACGCTCTTATGAGAATTAGTCCCATGGACTAGGAGTCTATCCAGGGAGAGCTAAGGCCGAAAGGAGCTCATCGGTGATCGAGGATTGAAGAGTACAGGGACTCTTGATGACGGGGAAGACAAACCTTGAAACCTGAGATTAAGTCAGGGAGAGGTCACGGTTAAGTGCAAAAGGCCGTGTGGGAAAGAAGGACCTATGGGTTAGATTTTCACAGTGATTCCAGAGGGAATCCAAGGAGCCACTTCGGCTCAGCTGAAAGGGGATTTTTGAACGATCCTGTGAGTGGGCGAGGAGTCGTAGGAGTAGGAAGCTCGCACCTGCATCAAGTGGTATCAGAGCAGGAAATTCATCTGTATATTGCAGGTGAAAGAAGATAGAGTTGTTGAGGACTCTGTAAGGATTGTTTGCAGGTAGGCAGTAATCAAGAAGACAGTCAGGGAGACTGTAGGATGAAGCTAGAACCACTCGGGATGCAGAGTGACAGCAACAGATTTTCCAGAAGGGCAAACAAAAGCAACAACATGGCTACTAAAGGCCATAGGTATGCTGGGAAGAAAGAGCTATGGAGCCAAGAAGATATGGATGAAGAGCTTGCTGATATAAGATCAGAGATAGAAAGGCTCGAGTTAAAGATGCGGCAGGATAAGAAGCTGAGACAGATGCGTGAATGGCCCATGAAGGAAGCTAGAAGCAAAATGGCTAGTCAATGAGTTGATGGTCAGATGACAACGGAGGCTGTTAACAGGATGGTTGAGGTATGTAAACCAGAGACCGGGAGAGGTCTCAATGATTTTGATAAAGAGAATGAATTGGGATTAGCTGAGGATCTCAAGAGCTGCCATGGGGGCAGAGAAGAAATTCCAAATTTCCAGGAGGGCAATGAATTGAGATCACTGTGGGATCTCACGGACTATCAGGAGGACAACCAGGGAATTTCACATTGCCAGGAGGGCAATGATAAGAGGTCGTTGCGGGATCTTGAGGACTTCCAGGAGGGCAGCAGAAGCATTCTGGACTGCTAGGTGGGTAGAAATGAGCATTCGAGACTGTCTGAAGGTCTCATGGACTCAAAGGTGAGTTCAATTCAGCAGGGGTTGCTGATGAAGATGGGATCGGTTGATCTCATAGTCTGCCAGGAGAGCAGTGGAAGCATCCCATATTTCCAGGTGGGCAGGGATGAGCAGGTGAGTTTTGATCAGCCTGAGGAGCTGACAGAACAGATGAGACTGTCTAAGAGTCTCATAAACTCAGAGATGGGTTTAGATTAGTAGGAACAGCTGATAGAAGAGGACAATCTGAGGAGCCTTATGATGATTGGGGGAATTGTAGTGTTCCTACCATTTTCCCAGGAGGAGGCAGAAGTCTGTGTTGCGGATGGTGCAGCAATAGTAGCAGAATAGTCAGCTGAGACTATCAAGGAGGAATTAGAGCAGGTGTTTGAGACTGCCCAAGCACAAGCAAAAGTAGACAAAGAAGAGAAGGAGCATTCTGAGGAATGGCTCAATGACTTCATCCAAGGAGCTGAAAGGAAAGAAGCTGTAGCACTGAAGCTAGCAGCGAAGGAAGCCGAAGAGAGAGCAGGTAAAGTTATCACTCCATGGGAGATGGAGCTAGAGATGTTGGAGGATTGGCTGAACAATCCAGGGCCAACAAGAGAACTGACAAAAGTTGAGCTGTCAGGGAAGGTGACTGAACTACAAGTCAGTCAAAGGGAGACTGCAGAGATGAAGTCTGCAGCAGAGTGGCAACTTGAGGCCACAGATGAAGATGAAGAAGATGGAATGGGAGATCACAGTGATCTGCCCATGTGCCAAAAATTTTTGCAGTTGAGGAGACTGCAAGAGCTGAGCCAGCCATGGGAGCAGCTGGAAGAAGTGATCGAGGAGATCATGGAGCTGATGATCCGATCAGTAGAAACTACCAGGGAGGAGAGGCTGAGAAGAAGAGATGAAGTAACAACAGTGCAGAAGCAGTAGCAACAACAGAATGGAGTAGATGGGAAGCTCCAGATATTTGTTTGGGATCCAGGAGGATTTCCAATCACTTAGAGGGGAAGCGCATGAGCAGGAGCTCATGATTTTGCAGCTGAGGAGTTTGATGCAGGAGCATCTCTCCACATCAGCCAACCAGCCAGCCAGACACGTCAAGCGCATTCATTCAAGTTGAAGATAGGCGCAACCTCATTTTGAATTTGAAATGAATGTAATTAATGTTTAGGTTGGTGAGCCATAGAAGTCGTGCCTTTGTGCAGGCGTTAGGTAGATCGATTTTAATGCTAGATAGGCTGAGATATAGATCCGATTTTGGACTAGACAACCCATTCAATGTAATTGAATAGGGTAGGTAGATTGGAGGGAAGAGCTCGAAGATCCCCCTCAGGTAAAAGATATTTTGAGATCTCATTTTGAGTTAGTCAAGGTAGAGAAGAGAAGAGCCAGAGAGAGCTCGAGAACACCTTGTAATTACAGGCATTTTCCATTTTAATACAAAGAGCAGTTTTTCCTGCATGATATTCTGTGTTATGTGGATGTCTGTGTGTGTTATTTTATATGCTGTGAATGTATGCATGTTAGGAATTTGTAGGGAGTCTATTTGATTTCAGGTGAAGGTTTTTGAGGCTTCACACCAGGAGGTTGTGACAGAATGCTGCGGGTTCTGAGAGCCGTGCACAAAGAATGCACTTCTGAACACTGCGGGTTCAGACAAAGACGTGCTGCGGCACAGGAACTGGAGTCAACAACGCGGTGAAGACCTCAAGGTTTACCTTGGAGGCAAGGCTGTGTAGGAGAAGACACAGTTGCAGACAAAACTTAGCTGTGAGTTTTTTAAAGCTCTGCCAAGTGGGCATTGAGCATAGGCACAAGGTGCGTTTGGAAGAACTCTGCTGTGAGTTCATAAGAGACAGAATCACTAGGGATTCTGGGACCTCTTCCAGGTGGGCATTGAGCATATGCACAGGGTGCGTTGAGAAAGAACTCTGCCGTGAATTTAGAGAGAAACAGAATCATTGAGGGTTCTGTAGAGCTCTGCCAGGTGGGCATTGAGCAGGCGCATAGAGGCATAGGATAAAGGAGACATAACTGCTGAATGTTCTGTGGAGGAGATACTCTGTCAGGAGGGCATCGAGTAGGTGTGTAGATGGAGGAGAAGAGTAGGGAACTCTTTGAGTTCTGGAACTTAGAGGAATAATCCACTGAGGGATCTTCGCTGGGTTACTGAATACCCAAAAGGCTCAACAAGGAGTTGCTTGAGGCAGAAGGATAGCTAGGAGGGCATCCATATTCTCCATCTGTAGGAGAAGAAAGATAAAATCCCTTAGTGGTCTGAGTGGTTGAGAAGATGAGGAGGGACAGTGCCTTTCACGCACAGAGTCGGACTGCAAGAAGTGCAGTGACCGAAGAACTCTTTGGAGAGTCCAAAGTTCTCAAGCTCAGGAGGGACAACGTCGAGGAGAACGCGCGCGGTGGAAACTCAAGTAGAGGAGTTCACAGAGGAGAAAAGAAGCAAAGGTTGAGGCCTTTGAGGAATTCGAAATTCTCCCAAGATTGGGAAGAAAGTGCGCAGAAGCTCAGGAGGGAGCACGATATTCGTCGGATCGGTAGGAGAACAAAGATCTGGACCGTTGATTTCTACGTCCAGGAGGAGCTCAGGAGGAGCCCACAGAAGGAGGATATTGACAACCGTTAGATCTCACTTAGAAATCCCGTCAGTCGTTGGATCGGGAGAATATGCGCGTAGTTTAGTCTCTGGAGTGTGCACAGAGGAGGAGATTGTGGGCCATTGGATGTTCACACAAAATCCCGTAAGCCGTTGGATCAGGAGAAGGCGCGCATAGTTTAGCCTCTGGAGGAGCGCAGAAGAAGGATGGATCTGAACCGTCAGATCTGGAGCAGATACCCGTCAGCCGTCGGATCGGACAAGAGCTGCACGAGGTTTACCATCGGGACTCAGCCATCGGAATATCAGGAGTCTTGAGGTGAAGAAAATCGAGACACTTCAAGTATCGAAACACCGTAGTGATCTGGACCGTTCATTGGTGGAGACACGTGGCGGAGATCGAGCGCCCGTCGGTACTTTGGTGCATTGGGAAATCGGCATTCCCGTGGACAAGAGATCGGGGAAATCTATAGTGAAAACCCCGACACAAATCTGAGCCATCTGTTTGGGGAGATAGGTGTCAGAAATCTGTGGAGAGTCGGGATATTGGTCATCGGGAAATCGGGGTTCCTGAGGTCGAAGGAACCGGGACATCACAAGTCTCGAAACACCGGAGGGATTGGGATCATCCATCTGGAAGGACACGTGGCAGCGATCAACGTCATCGGGAAAAGTCCCGACAAGGAAGCCATCCATCGGTGTTTGGTTCATCGGGATATCGGGGATCCCGTAGACAAAGTGTTTGTGCACTTTGGAATCGTGAAACATGATACCCCGATGAGTGGAGGCTAGCTGTCAGCACGATGGAAAGGAAGAAGGAGCCATTGTGGGAGCCAGTTGTCAGCACAGCAGAGGAGGAGGCCAGTGCCATTGTGAGGGGCCAGCTGTCAGCCAGTCGGGATTCGAGGAGTCGGGAATCCTGTGGGTATATGAATTTAGGGATTGGAAACCCCGAAACCCCGATGGGGAAGGTAAGACTGAGGTCACGGGGAAAGAGGTCATATGGGCCAGGAGCTAGCCAGGAGGGCTAACGCATAGAGAGCGTGTCGGGATTCGAGGAATCGCGAGTCCTGAGGAATATTTCATTTTGGCATCGGAAAGTCTGAAACCCCGATGGGGACACAAGGCTGCGGTCTTGCGAGATAAAGGTCACATGGACCAATATCTTGGCTTAGAGGGCTAGCGAGAAAAAGAGCTCATCGGAATTTTTAGCCTAAAACTCCAACGAACAAGAACGTAAGGCTACGTTCTTATGAGAATTAGTCCCATGGACTAGGAGTCTAGCCAGAGAGGGATAAGGCCAAAAGGAGCTCATCAGTGATTGGGGATTGAAGAGTACATGGACTCTTGACGACGGGTAACACAAACCCCAAAACCTGAGATTAAGTCAGGGAGAGGTCACGGTTAAGTGCAGAAGGCCGTGTGGGAAAGAAGGACCTGTGGGTCAGATTTTCATAGTGATTCCAGAGGGAATCCAAGGAGTCACTTCGGCTCAGCTGAAAGGGGATTTTTGAATGATCCTATGAGCGAGAGAGGAGTCGTAGGTTTAGGAAGCTTGCGCCTGCGTCAATACTTGATCTGTAGGATCTTTTAATGACTATGGTTGAGTTTTAATTTTGTATGCATTAATTAACCATTTGAGAAAATTAGTGAAAGAATGAGGAAAGAGGAAGAATTATAATAGCCATATACACATATGTAGATCTGAAATGAAAATATAGATAGCAAACCATAACACGCAGATTGATAACGGAGTTCGGCACAACTTTGCCTACGTCTCCAGGCCTTTGTCTCTGTGGGGGAGGCTTCTTTATTTCTGTTCAAATGCTCAAAAGTACATCGCTACAATGCCAAATGGAAACAATACTAATCTGTTCATGTTCGTCCATATCTCAAGAACCTTGCAAAGAAAACGGCACGCAAAACGGACGTCCGAAGCTCCCAGAAATGGTCCGACAACGTCTCCTCCTCAAAAGCTTCTCTGAATCAAACTGACTTTGGCTTGGCTTTTCCTCAGCATAACTCTGCTCTGACTGCTCTCTCATGGCCTCAAATAGGCCTGGTTTATATATCTTTGAAGTTGGTTACTCATCTCCAACTTCCTCCAAGAATTTGGGCTCCAAAAATGCCCAATATCCCCCAAAAATGGAGAGAATCAACTAAAAAAGTCATATTAATGATAAAAACCCAATTTAGGCATAACAAACCCACTTTTGAACTATATTTGAGAATTAGGCCCCCCTTCGTCGGTGCGCGCCCCTTTATTCTCGGTCTTATGGGGCGCCATGAGGCCAAGCGCCATGAGTTGGCCCCCTTTTGGCGCTCAAGCTACCGGTCTTGTGGCGCAAGCATAGGACCCGTGGCTCATAGTTTAACACCCCGCGCATTTTGTGTAGGGGTATCGGTCATATGGGATCCGCCTGGAATCCATGGGCTAATCCCTATCCACATATACCCATGCTCTGCATTAACCCCCCACGTATGGTCATATATACCGGTAGTACAACCAAGGGC
This sequence comes from Picea glauca, assembly GCA_000966675.3. Taxonomy (NCBI): domain Eukaryota; kingdom Viridiplantae; phylum Streptophyta; class Pinopsida; order Pinales; family Pinaceae; genus Picea; species Picea glauca. The sequence goes on along the minus strand of JZKD02S1738684.1, from coordinate 553,357 downwards.
TGGGTCTAGGCCCCGACCCTTTCCTATGCCGACTCAAACCACAGTCTAATTCAAATAAATTATTAATCACATATATTATAAGAACTAATGGGCACCCGAGTGGTTATCCCATCCTGCCAGTCCACTACCCCGATGGGAGGTTGCAGGTTCGACTCCCGGCCAAGCCACAACAATTTTACACCAAAACCAATAGCCAATCACAGGGTGCCACGTGGTAGCCCACGACTGGCCACGTGTCAAATGTTGATTTGTCCTCGTGCCTGCCACGTCAGCTTCCATACGGCCATGTCACCTTTCCATGTCATCAGCTGACGTCATCCGTGCCACGTGTCACCCTTATAGTGGTGACATGTGTCACCCCTGCATTGGCCCATCCGTACGCCAAACCGACCTATCACACTCTGCCACATGTCATCACCCGATGCTTCCATGTGTTATCTACTGGAGTAGCCATGTCACCTATATGGACCGTACGGTCTGCCCAATTAGCATGATACGTGGACTGTACGGACTGTACAGTCATCCATTTTTTTACCTGTTTGGCTTTTCAAACAGAACGCGATATCTTGCTCATACGGAGCCCATTTGACGAAGTAAATATACCGCCAGAATCAAGAAGATGAGACAGACGCAATGGCATAGGTTTCGTCACATTCCGAGCACTTTCATTTTTAAGCATTTTTCAAGCCTTGTTAGGCTTCTGGATCCGATTTCAGATCACACCTCCCCACAAAAAGACCTTTTGGTCCCAAAAAGGTTACTGACCAGTCAACAATCTCGGGATAGGCCACTTGGCTTGCTCTCTGTCTCTGAGCTCTGTCCTATGCACCTGTCTCATCAAGATCAACTGTAACAAAATCATGACAACTGACAGTATATTGTTAGCCATTGCAACCCTGTTACATCTTACTAAAGCCACTATCATCCATGTAGAAAACATTGCTAATGAAAGCATCAAAAAGATGACTGCAAATGAACTGATATACTTGAGATATCTGCACGACATGAGCTTATCTTGAAGCAACTTATGATTGATTTTCTATTCAACAACCATGTCTTGTTCTTGCTTAAGATCAATTATTTCATTTGAAACAATTAGTGGTTTGTTGCTTGCTTGCACTGCCTTCGTTAATTGTTCCATTGTTTGAAATGTTTTATTTGCTTTAACACAATGAGCATGAACCACATAATCATGACCTGCTTTAGTGAATTGATATTGATTCTTTGTCCTGTAGAAGATTGCTTTACGATCATATAAATATGGACTACCTAAAACCATTCCACATTCTTTTAACGACACAACATCACAAGTTACTTCGTCTACATACTTAGATGATATTGAAAATTTGATTGTGCACTGCTTTGTTATGTGCATTTGATGATGATTGCTTATCCATTTAAGTGTGTAAGGCTTATGATGAGTTTTTGTTTTTAATCCCAATTTCTTAACCAATTCTACTGAGATTATATTAGATTGAGATCCACTGTCGATTAATGTGTCTATCTTAGTGTGTCGCATGATTACCCTTATATGAAACAACTTGCTTCTACAATCAATCTCTTCACCAAATTTACCTGTCATACCAACCAATGAAATCTTTGACTCATCACTTGAATCCGATCCCAAGTCTGTAGGTTTTGATGTCGTTGCCACTGTTTGCGCTCCCTTCTTTTCTTTGAACCACTTTGGCCTCTTCTTGGGATGCAACTGCCAACATTTGTCCTCATCATGTCCCTCTTTCTTGCAATGCTTGCAAGTGGGCTTTCCTTCCTTCTTTGTCACAACATTTGTATTCTTGCCATGCCTTTTCCTCTTGTCTTCTTTCTTTGAAAACGATGATTCCCCTGACACACCTGCTTTCCCTGCTT
>JZKD02S1738684.1:526522-545740 GCA_000966675.3 Picea glauca | reverse complement strand
TTTTGTTAAAACCTTTGCAGAAGCATCTACTATTGATCAACATCTATTATGTGAAGTATATCTTCATAATGAAGCCATTCCTGAGAACAAACAACTTAACCTTAACCCTCTTGTTGGTGATATCCATATTCGGGCACTTGTCTCATTCCTTACCAACCAGATTATGTGGCAGAATGATTTTCTAGCTACCAAGCATAATGAAGATAACCGTCTCCTCTGGATATGATCAGAAGCATAGAACGCTGCCACCTTCTTTGCAGAATATTACAAATTTTTGAAGAAACCAGGGATGACTCAATACATAAGGCAACTACAGGCAACAGTACTTCAGGATTTCCAACAGTTTATTAAATCCACAGAGACTGCTGTGCTAGAAGAAAATAACACATTTTGGAAACAATCTCCTGAGAAAAGGAAGGAACACAATCCCTTTAGTCCTACCAATCTTGAGATAGCAATCTCCCAGGTACCGAGTTACATCACATGTGTCCAACAATGTGATGAAAATTGGATAGGTTATCAGTTCCATTTTTCCATTCTGTGGATTCCAACAGAGAAGTATCAAGTTCATCATAATTTTCCCAAGAAGATTGAAGCAATAGTATGGCAAAGGCTACAATGTGTTCAAGGATTCAGAGCTCCAACAGACAATAATTTCCATAGCTACTGCTTAAGTAATTTGCACGCTCAGAGTTGGTATCCGGATTCTGATTCAGATTGAATCTGCCTGAGGACATGCAACCTTTTTAGTTGGGGGGGATGTTAGGACCCTATAATGTACCTTTTTTCTCATACTTGTTGCTATCATTACATCCTTTTCCCACTCATATTTAAGCTTACATTATCACCTTAACCTATTTATCCAAAAGTATATAACGTTTCTTCTCTTTGCTATATGTTTAATTTGTTTTACATGTAATTTTATATTACTCTCATACTTAGCCATTAATCAAAAATATATAGTTGCTGAAACAGTCTGAACTGCAGTTAATATACTCTTGCTGCTTGAAGACCACGTTGCTGAAACAGTCAACAATACGCAAATCCCGTTGTTGAAACAGTCCATGATTTGCGATGTTGAAACAACATTTCAAATACAACAGTAACAATAAGGAGCTATTACACTAGCCACAATAGTCGTACCTTAAGCCAACACCATTATCGCTGCTGCTTGAGACCACATTGCTGAAATAGTCAAACATGACTCAAATCCCGTTGCTGAAACAGTCCGTGATTTGCGATGCTGAAACAGTATTTTACAAACAACAGTAACAAGAAAAGACAAATAAAGAAGTTGTTACACTGGCCGCAAAAACTATACCTCAAGCCAACACCATTCCAACTACTGTACCAACATTTTTCTACGGGAGATCAGAATATCCTATTCCAGCATAGAAGATTAGATCAGACTAAGAATAGGATTTGTATGTACACATGTAATTTTATACTTAATTGTATTAATAGGATTATCCTCTTTAAATAGTGAAGAAATCAACATTAGAGGGGGATTACGAAAGGCCTATCTAGAAGTGAATCATAGAGAAGGGGCATGTTCACTCTGGATATTGTAACTCGTCATATTCGACAGATGAATAAAAGATCATTCCGAGCATTACTTCTTAATCCCTTTTATTTCTGGGGAATCTTCTGAGAAGGAAGGGGCCCACCTTCTTTGCAAGATTCACCCATTAGTTTCGGTAGTGTGTTAGTATTTTTTTTATTCATACCTTGTTGAAACTCTATTTTGCTGAAACTCTGTTTCCACTGATTGTTACATTGTTTTCATACAATTCAGTCCTAGGTAATTGTTAATCATTTTGATTGGTAATTCTGTTTGCAGAATGAGTTTATGAAAGTGTGATAATCAGAGACAGGTGCTGAAGATTCCTGCTTTGGGGAATAGGGTCCTATTCTCTGTTACAGAATAGTTAATATTCGATAACTGTTAATCATTCCGATTGGTGATTCTGTTTGATGAGTTTAAGAAAGTGTGATAGTCAGAGACAAGTGCTGAAGATTTCTTTTTTGGGGAATAGGGTCTTGTTCTCTGTTTAGAATAGTTAGTCTTATTTGCAATATGCTGAAAGGTTCCTTTTTCCTAGGTTGTTGTTTCTTAATGTAATCCAGGATTCTTCTGATAATTATTTTCCTTTGAATCTTAAATTCTGCAATAGATAGATTTCTTTTACTATAATTCAAAGTAGAACTTCAGTCTGTTCAAAGCAAGGTGTGATTAGTGTACTTTTACTACAACTCTAGATTGCTTTTGAGATTGAGCATATATAATGTGTGATTGTCTTTGAAATAAATAGAATTCCTTGGGTTGACAATTTATGTAACACTTGATTGTTTAATTAATAAACAATTATAGTGACCAACACCCTCTGGTGTGGACATTATGAAGAAAAATGACCATGGTCATGAAACTCAAACCATGTGTATCCTCCCTAAACACCAATAGAGTCTCCTCCTGGATATAATTAGTCCATATCCTCTCAAACCTAGGCAACAACCCTCGTGCATTGATCCAATGCATAAAAGGTTCCCAAAACTTGGGAAGACCAACTAAACATCCAATAACACTTGTCCATCCTAGAACAACACTACGTAGTCCTAATCCTCAATCCATGAGGCTAAGAACAAAATCTTGGTACTCATAACACATTTTCCACTCATAACACACCCCTGAACGCATCTAGAATACCGCTACTCTAGATCCCTGTACTACATTCCTGGTCCTCATACTAAGATCCTTGTACATGCCTGATTCAGGAACTGTGAAATTCATGAATAATTCATGTGCCCCTTTCATGTGTCGGTGGCTCTGACTGGATAAGAACCATCCAATCCTCCAAGGCAAGCATCCCACTTCCTAAAGTCATGACCATCCAATGAAATTCTACACAAGTTCATCATTCAAGTCACCAAAAAATCTCTACACATACCTACACTACAACTGAACATGTGTCATGTCTCTGTATAGTCCCAATTTGTAGTTGGACACTCATTCTAGTCCACTCTATACCTCCACAACTCATCTCTGTAGTTTCTTCATGCTCATGGGTCGAATATCTCATACATCGTCATACCTAAATAATGTGAAACTCTCTGGGCTGATGAAGACTCTATATCATCAACCTGTCGAATGTCTGAATCCATCTTTTCCATGCCAAAGAATATGAGATGGACCCATCATAACTCACTATGAAAATTCACCAGAAGTCCATCCACATGGTTGGAAATATTCCACAGAACATTGTTATAGCATTATTAAGCCCCTAACCATTGAGACATCATCTCCTAGAGGTAAGCTACCCAATCCACTCATTTTCATCATCTTCCCATTGAGTTTCTAGCCTAATCTCCCTTCGGTCGCCCTTGTCATTTCTCAAGCCTGTGACCAAAAGGGTTGATCACACTTACCAGAATTTAAAGTCGTGACCAGGTCACTCTATTTGTCTACTTAGGTCGTGACCGAGCCTATAATATACCTTTTTTGGATTTGGTTGCGATGAATGAGACCTCTCTATTATTTCTTAGGATTTAGTCTCAAGAAGGATTCCATTATAAGCATGAAGATCTTATCCCATTAACCATATGGCCTTATCTCTAAATCCCTATAAGAACTAATCCATTTCCATGGGAAAGGGGAGAAAATAACTAACAAATTTACTCTGGGGTTTTGATGGAAAGGCAAGGGCAAGGAGCTTGGAAGAAATATATCTCTTTAGTTTACACCTGTAAGTTGTAATATTTCTTACTTGATTAATAGAAGATATGATGGATGTTTCCCTCTAAACGACTGTCCATGTAAGTTTGTGTGTTTATTGATAGAGGATTGATATATTTTTAGATCATGACATATTATAAATCTTAGAATCATCCTTTACTGGTATCTATGTTCACGTCTTAGGTATAGGAAGAGCCTAAGGGAGCTCATCTCTTGCAGGGTACAAAATCCCTACAAAAGATTGGCGACTACACAAGGGATATTTCCTCTCATGTGATTTTCTTCCTTCTTTATATGCTTTCTTTATAAGAGTATTACCCATTAAAATGTCCTGATCTAATTGCCAAACTTTGTTATGACCTTTCTCGAGTTCAGTTGAATAAATCACTATATTGGATATGATAGATCTCATCCCAGATATGAATTTTTCTTGGTTCCCTGAGTTGGTTGCGACTTCCCCATCCATACAAAGTGACCAAAGCCTTCCCGGTTGTAGTTTCCCATCTTAGTAGTAGAAACCGTCTCTAGTCCCAAGCCTACCATGAGTGACCATTCTCTTCAGTCGCACTGTGAATTTTTCTGGGTTGCAACCCGGTCCCACTGTCTCCCTCCACAGGGAGCGACCGACCCATTAAAATTTTAATTTTGAAGGGTTATCCTTCAAAAAACTCATCAATACCCTTTTAGGCTAGTTTCCTTCAACACTCTAGATTTGTATGAAGATTCTCTTTGAATTTGCGTCAACTTGTTTGAAATTTATGCAATTATCTTATTTTGGTAGCCATCTCATGTGATTGATAGGTACGCACAAGATCACCTAATTTAATCCTTTCAGTCCCGTAGAAGGTTATTTATACCTGCATGAGAATATTTTTTCTCACAAAGTCTACCATTTTATTATATAAGTCTTTCTTTCATTAGGTTGAATGTTTTTCATTTCCCAAATCATTTGAGAACTTTTCAAACTTTCTTGTAGACTTAAAATATTTTACTGTTCCTTAAATTTGCATGCTTAGTTTTGTTTTTCTTCCATCTTTTGCATTCATTTTTGAAAATGGTCAATTGAAAGAAAAGGATGAAGAAGATTTTATGTTTCCAGGTTCATGTAATTTGAAATAATAACAAAAAACATTTTATTTAGAGTGCTTTAAAATATCATTGAAACAATTTATGCTTGGTTGGGAATCTCATAAATTATTCTAAGAGTTTAGTTGAAAAAAATTTCCTTTTATCTTAGTTGCAAGAACATATAGAAATCGGTATGCATTAGGGTGTTTTATTTTATAAAAAGAAAAAGGAAAGGTACTCTTCTCCCTCTCGTAAATAGGATTCATCGAAAGGAAAAATTTTCAAATTTCATCCCTTTGCATCCTTTTGGAGTCGAGTCTTTTCACATCATAAGTTTCACTTCCAAACAACCTTTTGACTAAAGACCAACCTAAAAAATGAACACATGCTAATAAAATTAACTAGACCTTTTATTTTCTAAGAACACCAACAATAGTCTAGGTATATGGTCTTTGGACTAAGATAAGTGAGTAAATTGTCCAAGACCATGAAAACAACCATAAAATATTAAAGAGTGCTTAAATCCAACTTTCGTATAGGCATAGTCGGGACTGTCCTCTCACAAAGGGGTTACACACAAGGTTGCATGTGGCTGGGAAACAAAGATTACCCCTCCGAGGATTAACCAAATGTAGTGTATTCATGATTCTTCTTGAGAATTAGTTGTTTTCATTTGGTCTCAGAAATTCATGAATCTTGAATCTGTTCAGGGTCCTCTGCAGCTTTTTCCTGTCCTCTTGTTCTCAGTCCTCTTGAGGAATTTCAGACTTGATATCCTGCCCATACTGTCGGACCTGACTATCGACTATACCCACATAGAGGCTGACTACAAATTGGTGACTTTAGTTTCCATAATATTTATGGATCTTACATAAGGTGATGATGAAGGGGAGTCTTCGTTGTACCTCGATTAAACGTTGGTCAAACTCACTAGGCCTCCTTGGATGGAAACCCATGGATAGACCTTCAGGAATCTTGCACTAAGTTTTATGTCTGTTAAGCAAGCCTCCAACGTAACTAATCCACCCACTTATCCCCGCTCCTTCTCACATGTTTCCATGATTTTGGATTTCATCACTAACTAGTGAGCGCATGGAAATAAGCTTTGGTCTGTTTGATCAATTTCTATATATTTAGTGTGTGCTACTTCTTTTCTTTAGTTAGATATAGGATTATCATTGTCATATCTCAATCCTAGCCGATCAAAATGTGCATTAGTCTCATAGGATGCTAGGTTTTCCTCTTCTACATTACAAACTTTTACCTCCCTACTCACCCGAAGATCACCTTCAAGAGGAAAACCACTTTGAAGCCAAAAGTGTCATTACCCCCTTGCTTGAACACCCAAAAGGAGATAAATTTTGAGAAGGTTTTGTACTCCTTGCAAATCCACCCTTGAATGACTCTTTTGGTCCCCTCCTTTATATAAACTCCACCGGAGAACCTAAACTTAATACTGATTACCAATATCTATCTTTTGTACCCTATGAAGACATCGTGAGCATGGAAACCCAACATATCCATTTATCTTACGGTTACATCACACCACCAAGGGTTTCAGGTCCATATGACCCTATGTGAACCCCTGAAAAACCCCATGATATCCTCTCTAGAGTTGATACAATCATACACTATGCTTTCAAAATCTTGCGACCTGAACTATCACATGCTTTTTCACTCACCCCTCACCCCCCATATCTAGTATCTCCCATATATTCCAAACTTATTTTCCTCAGTCCTCCCCCATCCACTCTACACCACAACTAGCTTAGCCAAAATTTGCCACAACCCAAACATCAACAATGACATATGTATCATATGTTTTCCCCACCATTATATCACCACCTTCAAGAACAAAACCTTTTACACCCCCAACTAAGGGGAAACCTTTGTTTACCCCATTTTTCTTAGGAGGCAATCCCAACCACTTTGGAAAACAACCTTTATTGGGAGGATTACCTTCCCAAGGAATATAACTAATGGGTTTTGGCCAACAAATATCCATGAGCCAACCTTTCACTAGGTGACAATTTCTATACCTATGAAAAATGTCCAGACAACATCCTGTCAGGGGGAAACCCTTGACTTCAGGATAATTTTTAATAGGGGTATTACCTACTATTGGGAGGGAACCTTTATTTGGTTGGGGGAAACCACCCACTGAGGGGAAAACCCCAGTTTCATGGCCATATTCACTCTAGGGGAACAAATCAACTAGGGGAAACCCCGAACTATCAGAAAATACCCATCATGGGGCTAGAATATTCCCTCTACCACTAGCCTACTGTATAGCTATCCATACCTAGGAATAACTATAACCATATGGAACCAACCTCCTCAACCAGGAGGACCCCTTGGAGGCCCACCCTATGGTGGAGGACCCCCTAGCAGACCACGCCATGGTGGAGGGGGACCACCCTGTGAAGGTGGACCTCCTAGAGGACGACCTCTTGGAGGAATTCCTTATGGAAGAGGACCCCCTAGAGGACCTCCTAAGCAGGCATACCTCTTAGGGAACCACCTTACAGAGGAGAATCCCCTTATGGATAGGGACTTCTTAGGGGACCACCTTATTGAGGAGGACCCCTCGGAGGACCTCCCTATGGTGGAGGACCCTCTGTAGGACCACCTTACAAAGGAGGACCTACAAAGAAACACCCATGTGGAGGAGGACCACATAATCCACCTCCACAGGTCAATAAACAACTTTCATTTTTGGCAACTTTAGATCTTCTTGATCTTTCAAGATTGACTAATGATCCCATATGAAATTCCCCTTTTTGCCCCCCCATTCCTACCGAACTCCCTTCCGATATTCCAAGGTTTGATGGAAGTCCTTGAGAATATCGAAACAATCATGTGATGAATTCCCACCTATGATGTTCTTCGAACTCCTTGATGGATGATTCCATTTGACTACAAATTTTTCAGTGAACTCTTACAAGAGCCGCAACCAAATGGTATATAGAACTGTTGCAGAACTCCTTTTACTACTTTAATTCCCTTGCTATGGAGTTTTTGACACACTTCCAATTACTAATAAGATATGAAATCGATACTGATCTTTTAACATCGTTACGCCAATCGACCTCCACCCATATCTCTGATCACATTCATGAGTGGTTATGCCAATGACGACTAATTAAATCCATAATCCCAAACCAACTATTAGATGATTGTTTTACCAAGTCTCTTTTTCCAACTACCGCTCAAGATGTCACTATGGGAGGCATTGTTACATAGGAACAAGCCATATCTCATGCCCAATACCTATATTTAGTATATTCTCAATCCAACATGTTATACAACTTGATTCCCCATGCTCCTCAACCATCGAATGACCCAACGAAACCATCACCTGGACCCCATGCCGATGGTATGATTAGTCTTGTTTCTACTGATTCATCTGGTCAGATGACTAGCAAACACAACCCATTAAATAAAGCTACCAATCCCATTTCAACTGTCCACATAATCACTCCAATGAAGCCCCCTACCCAAACCTCTGAGGTTAGTTTGGTGCAATCCACTACACCCAAAAACCCACATTCATCCGGAGGAAAAAATAAAGGTAACAATAATAAGAAAAATAAAAAATATTTCGAGCATTCGGGACCTAATACACAAGAAAAAAATGATGAGGGTAAACCTAAACAAAAGGCCAAATATCCCTAAATGATCTGTAAAGAGGATCATTTCACCAAATATTATCCTCATCTCGCTGAAATCCATCAATATCTTGAACGAGGCCCATCCTCTTCTACCCTTGAAATGTTAACAAACCATCCCCCCCCCAACAAAAACAATTGGTTGTGCAAACATAGACACCCCCACCTGGGGGAAATTCTGAGTCCTCAACTGCCAATATCTTGATGGTCAAATCCATGATGTTATCCACCATAACAAATAATCATGACTCCCAAGACGAGAATCCTCCATCAAAATATCCTCCCATCCTAACCCCACCCAATGGCCATCTCACTCTCGAGAAACCAAGTATATAACCCTAATGCTTGAGCAAACCAACACTATAGTATAATGTAGGATCTTACTCAAGCCCCATGCGCCATGTCCTCCCTCAAAGTATTACAGAGTTTTCCAACCCCCAAAAATATTTGCTAACAACCATTGAGGGGATTGATCCCTCAGAGTCAAACATTATCTCTTTGAATGTTGACCAAAGTGAACTCCGTCTTTCACACCAACTTTCATTACAAGTCAACATTTATTCACTTAACAAAAATGTTTTTCGAACCATGATCGATGAAGGTGCTACCACTTGTATTATGTCAAAGACTTGCTGGAAGGCCTTAGGATCTCCACAACTTACTACATCAGAAACCATGTTTAAGGCCTTTGATGGACATTTTTTCAAACCTCATGGTGTTTTTACCTGCCTACCAATCGAATTGGCTGGTAAAACCGCCTCTGTAAAAGTAGAAGTAATCGATACTAATATCGACTACAATATCCTTTTAGGTTTTACTTGGTTTTATTCTATGAAGTCAATATCATCCTATGTATTACGAATTATCCCCTTTCCCCACCAAGGAAAGATAGTGACAATAGACCAACTTTATTACTGTACACCCGATGTGTGACTTAATCCCAACACAAATGTACCATTCGTAGGTGAGTCGGCACCCGAATATGAGAGTATCTATGTAGGCCTCTATCCAACCCTTATGGGAAACTTCCCTTTACCCGCACTTGATATATCTCAAATACCTCAAATCAATATGATCTCTTAATTTTTTGTAAATCCATTGGTTCTTTCAACCCTTGGGTAATTCTTCACTCTTTTGATGTCGAATCTTTCAGAGATGCCATGCCTTTATCCCCAGCTGAATTATCATATTTAGTTATCCAGACAATTGATGAATCTACTAACACTGATTCTAAAATACTTGTTATCAGACTAATCGGTAAGTGCATACACAAACTGATCTCTCTAATTTCTAGAGGAAGCTAGAACAAAACAAGATAGAATACAAACTTCACCTTAGACTTCATTATCGTATAAACTAGTTTAGAGAGATAAAAGTGACATACCTTTTAAACGACATTTGATCCTCGCTAGTTTCATCCTTGTAGCTCCTTCTTTGAGTTTGCGGGATGGTGAACATGTTTAATAAGAAAAAACCAACAAAGAGAGAGAACAAAGATATATATATTCCAATGAATTCTATGTATAAGATCAATGCATTATACAATAAAAGCTAAGACACCTTTATAGGGAAGAAATGTATTGTTGCATTATATTAAATGGAAAGTGGAGAATACAACCCATGCCTTGATGTTACAAGGTCCCTTTCAATGGCTCTTTTCTCAAACACACACACCTTTTCTCCAATTCCTTTGATGAAGAATATCCACAATCTAACTTAGAGAACTAAAGCAAATCTCTCAAGTACAATTTGTAGTAGAACTCTTCATGCATATGAAAACCCTTGCAAAACTTAGCCTTTTCCATAAGAGATCCCTCTTTATATAGGGTGAAAGAGGGATGGATGAGGGTATTAGGATGATCCCACTAAATCAGAGAATTGAGTAAGATCCAAACCGATTAGAGGCCACCTCATATTCTAGAAGATTCCCTTCTAGAACATTCGTGAATTTTAACTTTTCCTTTTCTTAAGCATCATCACACCCTATGCACAGATAGCCTGCGACTACGCCACAGTCTAGATTTGGTGCAGAGTGCGGCGATCAAGCATCGTCGCACCCCATGCATACAATAGGGTGCGATGACCTTCCTTATCATATTTTTTGAAAGAGGAAAATCAAACCACGTTTCTCATGGAGAAAGTCTCTTTTAATATTTCCAGGGAACATGAAAATGAGTTAAGCACATGTTGTCAGTTGATCACTGGGGTGACCAAAATAATGTGTAATAGAATTACCCCCAAATTATGAAACTGGAACTTGTGATAGCTGGAATACTTTGTATAATGTGTGTGTCGAAAATAAGAAGCGCATTGATCATGAACTTGCAAACAATCAAGCATCTGCATAATAACATAACATCTTCTGAGGTAGGAATTCCCATGCTCAGACTACAAGTGACTCTAATCATAAGTTTCAAGTGAGTCATGGCCACTAAATATACACTGTGGATCCATGTCATCATGATTCAACATAGTTACCAAAAATACACTATGGATCTATGCTCTAAAAGAATACAAATTCAGACATAGCCACGAGACATACACAATGGATCTATGTGTCAGTACAAACATATGAATACTCAGTTGCAAAATGGACCAATATGATATCCAGGGTCTTCATTTCCATTGTCTCTAAGTATGAATCTAGTCATGTGATTACAAGTGTCGAAGTCGAACATGGTAGAAACCACGTGATTACTGGTCATTAATGAAAACATTTAACAAGTGAGAGGGAGATCACCATTGATGTCAATGACTCCCAAGGTCTTCTAGTAAAATATAACGAATGTGAATAAATGAGTTGAATTCGAGAACTTGATAGAATATTTCAATCAAAGGTAAATGATGTCAACCCATTGTTGAAAGAAAAGAAGCCTGCCATTGAGGCATGCAGGCTCTAAGGTACTAAACGATTTCTAAATCTTGTTCCCAGATAATGAGTTGAAGTCGATAGGAAAAGACTCATCATAGGATGGCCTTGATGTATCCCCCATCAATAAAACAAAATATGTAACATATTTGAAGTAGATCAGAGTATGAAGTGATTCAAAACTAACACAGGGAAGGCCAACATGGTAGAAAATTTATAACTGTAGATGGCCGACTTGATAGAAGGCTTGTTTAAGTTAGACTTCTCTTGAACATATAAATGACACGACAGTTGTATTGGAAACATTCACTCAAGGAGGACCCAACATATGAACTTGTAGATGGTCAAACAAGACACAAATGGATTTCCCAACCCAGATACAATGATGAAGGAGGTGTCATGTTCAAGAGTGACTATTACTGCCACTAACAAAAATACAAAGAGACATTTCTTTCCCAATTCCCCCCCACCATTTCTAGCGAGTACCTCTTTATTTTTACACAAGCTTGAGGAGGATAACATATGATTGTAAATTTAAGCTCATCCTTTGAATGAGTCCCTCAGAGTATGTTTAAAGAACCGTAAGAAGGAGTGGTTCGATCCCATATGGGTCTTTCGATGCTTGTTTAATGAGTCCAAAGAAAGAAAACTTAGGGTTTTTCATTTTTAGAGAGTATGAAAAACACTTAAAGAAAACTCCATAAGGTCTTTTTTCGTAAGTTATTCTGAAGAGACTGAAAAAGAGACAATATACCACTCATCAGATGTTTTATTCAAATAATTTTATGAGCGTGAAAAGAATAAGGTCGCTCGAATATATTTTCATGTTTAGGGATATTTAAAAGATCTTAAATGATACTCGAGAGGTTTCATTTTTCGTATTACCAATGCGATTTTGAAAAAATGACAAAATATTACTCGATTACATTCTCATGGTTTCACGAGTGTGAGAAAGAATTAAGACTGCTCTTCCTAAAAAACCCTAAAAGCATCTGTACATAAGAAAAATATGCAAAAACAATAAAAAAAGGTGGACCCTTGTTCAAACGTCTCGTCCCTAGACCTTTTAATATGCAATAGTGAACACTTTGCAAAGTTGGTTAGACTTTAGGGAGTGGATAAAATATAAAAAATAATTTAATTTTGCAATAAAATATGGTAAAAAAAATAAAATAGGCCAAAACACCATTTTACCATTTGATTTGCAAATTTACCCAAATAGTGCCCCAAAACCCTTTTTTCTCCCCAAATTTCAACTGTCGATTTCATAGCACCTGGTGGATCATTTTGTGAACTGTCTCCATCAAAAAGGTAATATTCTTCTTCTTTATCTTTTCATGGTTTCAAATTTTATTTTTATTGGTTAAATTTGAATTTTAGGCCGATTTTTTGGGGCTACCTACGCATTGAGATCGTCGCAAGTCCACATTATCGTGAACTGCAACGATATGGCATCGTCACAGGGGACCCAAAGACAGGGTGCGATGACATCATTCTATGTAAAAGTGCAACCCTGTGATGACCACAATCCAATTTTTTAAAAGATAAATTTAACTAGAAAACCTTCTAGGAATTAATTTTTTGTGTTTCTAATCTTCTTTTGATGTTCCTTGGTAGGATTTCCTTGGTCAAAATTCTTGAGTGGCATGAACAAGAGCATGAGGAAGAATATTATTTTGTCGGGAATGAACCGGGCATAGTTGTGACACTTAGGCAATGTGGGTTACTCAATGTTTTCAATATTTAGGGCATGAGAGCCCAACTGAGGTTGCTAGAGTATTTGGTTCACATGTGGGATGTGAATGAACAAGCCTTTCGTGTGGGTGTTCATACACTCACATTGGATATAGAGTATATCTACTTTCTAATGGGGTTGTCTCAATGTGGTTCATGGGTATCACTCACAAGAAGCATGGCTGGGGGAGAACCCATGGATTACTATGTTTCTCATTATTGCATGCCAGGTATGGAAAAACATAGTGGCAAGGTGGTCATCAGATATGTTCAGGATTTACCATTGCGGAGCATCCTTTATACCATTACCTGGATGGCAAGGAGTGTTTCTCCCCACATGGATTTTCAAAGGCATTTTCAGTACGTGATAGAGTGCATGGAACCCAGGGTATTCAACTGGTGTGAGGGTGTCCTGAAGAGCATGAAAAAAAAACTCACAAAGTGTCGAAATGGTCGGTTGAAACAATTTGGTTACAGGTCCATTTTGGTGTCCTTCTTCTTGGAGAAATTTCCTGTCCTACGTCTATAGGTGGAGTGGGGTATACCTTCTCCACAAGATCCACAGATGAATAGGTGGGTGGATCTAATGGATTTTCATGGTGACATTTCTATCATCAAGTATGACGATGTTTTATTCCAATGGATAAGGAATCAACTAATCATGGTGGAGGACTATGCATACACCGGGACGAATTTCCGTGGGGATCCTGACTTAGCTCTTCCCAAGGGATCTCATTGGGGGGACATATGTAAGAAGGAAATTTTTGTTATATGATGTTTTTGATATTTTAATTATATAAAATGTTTTTTGTGTCATCTATCCAATACTAATCAAGTGATCTCAATAATGTAGACGTGGGGCCTTATCATCCTCTAGGATCATCTCCCATCTAGAGGTGAGGAGAGAGAGGTGTTGTAGAAGGGGTGGCTGTCATGGATCTTGAGGTGATTGAGAAGAACCTAGAGGGACTAATCATGAATGTCCATGATGCCATGGTGGATGAACTTCCTAGGCACTATCAACTGTTGAGCAACTGAGAGGGGGGGGGGTGAATCAGTTGTTACCGTGCTTAAACAATTATGCATCTTTTTAAGCTCTTTACTAGGCACTCAATGATAATCACAATAATGTAGGGAAATAATCAATGGAACATTCAACATCGGTCACATATATGAGATACACAGAGATAGATGTTTCCCGAGGAAACCCATAAAGGGTAAAAACCTCTTCTTCTTTATATGATAAGTATTATTTACATTCTTTACATTATCATACATATGAGAACCAACTCATAATGAGGCTACAACCTTTGTTTTGCAAGCTGCTACTTGTTGAGAGAACCAACTCTCTATTTTCTCTAGCACCAACCAGAAGGAAGCACCAACTCCCTGGTTTCTCTAGCACCAACTAGAAGGAAGCACCAAATCCCTGATTTCTCTAGCACTAACTAGATGGAAGCTACAACTCCCTGTGTTCAAGCACCCACTTGAACCTCTGAGGACACCAGTCCTCCCTAGAGCCTCCCTACCACCCTGGTTAATGAATATGAGTTACTAAAACTTATTACAGTGATACAGTGTTCAACAATAACTTACCAGTCTCATCACTGTTCTGCAAGATTTCGCTGCTCTGTCTTCCTCACTATCTTCCTGGACGCATCCATTGCACTTTCTATTCTTCTACCTCTTGTGCTCTCTGCCCCATTCCCATTCCATGAACCTTTTGTCTTCTGTCCATTTCAGCTGCTGCCCTCCACCTCCTTCTTCACACATGCATCACTCACCACTGCAACCACACCCATCTTTTTTTTTTCAACATTCTTATACTCTCTGTGCATCTTGTGCATGCCCTGTATCCAATGGTTCTGCATGCTTTTCATGTCGAGTGCTCTGCCTGTTCATCATGGCAACTCTTCAGCTTCTATGTTTGTTCATCCCATGTGTCCATCATCATTGGGTGTCATAATCAAGTTATGTTTCATTACCAATAGTTGAGATTCTTCATCTTCTGTTATAGTCGAGCTCAACTACTCTATTGTAGTTACGGGCTCCAACACTCATACAACTGTCAATCACCTCCATGAACAGTCAGTGTTCTACTTGCAGATCCCTTGAGATTCTTCACCTCCTCTTTCAATCACCCCAAAGTGTCTTCAAGTCCTCTAGCAGAAACCATCAGTGGTTTCTGGCAGTTACACTGTGATGTGCAACAACAGCCCTCTGATTTGATTCAATTTCATCTGCACCGTTGGATGAATTTCATTAGTCTTGCATTCATTTCGACATTATGCTCTTCGGCATTTCGGGATTCGTGTGATCAAGTGTCTTGACACTCCATGTCGCGATCCTCGAAATGGAGCTTGGTTGCTCTAGCTCTTTCCTCTATCTCTCGCCGATGTGACCAATGGTTGTGACCATAGCTTTATTCAAAATTGCATTTCGCAATTTCGCATTTCGGAACTTCGGCATTTTGGTACTCCTGTGGTGAAGTGTTTCGACACTTCAACTCTGGGTATCTGGAACTCCGAAATGGAGTCAGATCAACGGTCTGTTACTCCAACGTTTCTCGTTTCGACAAATCAACATTTTAGTATTCCTGTGGTAAATTTTCTTGACTCTCCATGTCACGGTGCCCGAAACTCTGAAACAGAGCTTATCTTTGACATTTCGCGACTTCGGGTTTTGCGATTTCGGGACTCCTCTGATCAAGAGT
This sequence comes from Picea glauca, assembly GCA_000966675.3. Lineage (NCBI taxonomy): Eukaryota > Viridiplantae > Streptophyta > Pinopsida > Pinales > Pinaceae > Picea > Picea glauca. The sequence goes on along the minus strand of JZKD02S1738684.1, from coordinate 529,958 downwards.
CTTTACTCTTGACTCCTCCTACTCTCGGTATCCGAAACTCCGGTATGGAGTCTTTATCATTTCTCAACTTTGGGTTTTCACATTTCAGCACTTTGGGACTCCTGATGATGTGAGTCTCTAACATCTCCATCTCCCAGTAACCGAAATCCCGGGATCTAACACTCAAAGTGATGTGCCTTTTTTCGTGTTTTGGGATTTCGCATTTCAGCACTTCAGGACTCCTGATGACGAGAGTCTGTGACATCCCTATCTCTCGGTATCCGAAACTCCGATAGTCGAAACTTTGAGCGATGCTCCTATTTCTTGATTTCGGGGTTTCACATTTCACGACTTCGAGACTCCTATATTGGAGAGTCTCGACTCTTGACTTCTCCATCTCCCTGTAACCGAAACTCTGAAATGGAGTCTTTGTTGAGATGATTTTTCGGGGTTTCACATATCACCTTGCTCGTTAAAGAGAGTGTAAGTTCTCCTGGATCCAACGTCGGTCGGACCTCGGGCTCAGATCTGACGTTCATCAAGAAATCTTCAATGAGATCCATCACTGCATACTTTGATCTTGTCGATATTTCTTTGCAGCGTCTTCCCAAAATACTTTTGGTTCCCTCCTAGCACATCCTTCCTATACTCAAGCCATCATCGTTGTTGTACTTTCCATCAATGACAAGCATACACTGCCTGTAAAACATGCCAACAATCTGCCCCTTTGGCATTGATGGCAACAAAGACACCCAGACCTGTTCTTTTCTCCCCCTTTAACATCAATGTCAAAAAAAACACACTCCCCCTGAGCTGTTGTAGTATTTTTAGGAGGGATCAGATATGCAATCAATATAAGACTCCCCCTAACAAGATGGACTCTCTTAGGTGTGAAACGGGATGACACCCAACTTTTGTCAGAGATATTCAAAAGGGGTCTTAGCTAGGGGTTTAGTAAAGATGTATTCTATTTGTTCTGTGGTTGGAATGTACTAAACCTGAACAACCTGATTGGTGACTTTCTCTCTCAGAAAATGGTATTTTATGGGAATATGCTTGGTCTTGGAGTGGAATACATGATTCTTAAACACATGGATGGCACTAGTGTTATCACAATGAATTGGGATCGGTGCAACGTATTTTACCTCCAAGTCTGCAAGTTTCTGAATCATCCATAATACCTGAGTGAAACAGGTAGCAGCAACGATGTACTCTACCTCTGTGGTTGATAAAGAAATGGAACCTTGCTTTTTACTAAGCCATGCTACTAATGAGTCACCCAGGAAGAATTCTCCTCCACTGATGCTTTTTCTCTCATCAACACAATTTGCCCAATCTACATCTGAATAAGAATTTAACTAAAAATTCTAATTTCTAGGATACCACAAACCATAAGTCATTGTTTCTTTCAAATACCTGAATATCCTTTTGACAGCTTGCAAATGACTCTGTTTAGGTGTAGACTGAAATCTTCCTACCATTCCAACAACATGAATTATATCTGGGTGGGATGCTATGATGTACAACAAGTTGCCTATTATTGACCCATATGATCTTTGATCAACATCAAGTGAGTCATCATTCTTGCTTAATTTGCATCCAGTAACCATAGGTGTACCCACAGGTTTGGAGTCTTCCATTTGAAATTTTTTCAACATTTCTCTTAGATATTTTTCTTGAGAAATGAACATCCCTTCAGACCTTTGAGTAATTTGCAGACCAAGAAAAAAGGGCAGTTCTCCTATCATGGACATTTCAAACTCAGATTCCATGGAAGAAGCAAACCATTGTACCAATGGATCCTTATTACATCCGAAGATGATTTCATCTACATAGACCAATACGATGAGCAAATTATCATCCTCTGTTTTAATGTATAGATTGTTGTCAGCTATTCCTCTCTTGAACCCTTTGTCTTTGAGATACATATCCAGTCTGTGATACCAGGCTCGAAGGGATTTTTTTAACCCATATAAATCTTTCTTCATCTTGCATACTAAGTCAGGGTTATCAGACAGTTTGAAACCCTCTGGTTGTTCCATATAGACTTCTTCACTTAAATCTCCATTTAGAAAAGCTGACTTGACATCCATTTGGTAGAATTTAAACCTTTTATGACAAGCATAGGCAAGAAACATTCTGATAGTTTCTAATCTTGCTACAGGCGCAAATGTTTCATCAAAATACAGTCCTTCTATCTGAGCATATCCTTTATAGACTAACCTTTCTTTGTTCCTGACAACTTGTCCTTGCTCATTCAACTTATTCTAAAAGATCCATTTGGAGCCAATGACATTTTTATCTTCAGGTCTATGAACCATCTCCCACGTATTGTTTTTCTCAATCTGATCAAGTTCATCATTCATTGCTTTAACCTAGTGGTCAACTTTGCCGGCTTCATTAAAATTATTGGGTTTTAGCATGGATATGAAGGCTATATGAGATTGTTCGGTGTTTTTGATTATCTTTCTCCTGGTTTGTACACCTTTGTCTTTTTTTCCAATTATCTGACTTGTAGGATGATTCTTTTGAATGAATCTAGAGGAGGAATTTGATGTTGACTGCTGATTTGAGTCTGACCGAGTGTCTGAGTCTTCATCTGATTCAGAGTCTTCATTTTTTTATTCTTGGACCTTTTCGTCTTCAGCTTTAGCATGGTCTTATATAGAAGACTCATTACTATACATCTCTCTTGCTGGGATTCCTTCATCAAATTTTACATCAGTACAGTCAACCATTTTATGCATCCTCTTATTATAGCATCTATATCCTTTACTATTTGTAGCATACCCTAAGAAGATATCTTCATCAGCCTTGTCATCATATTTGCCGAGGTTCTTGTCATTATTCTTTATGTATCATTTACTCCCAAAGACTTTGAAGTGTTTAATTGAAGAAGGTCTCCCAAACCACAGTTCATAAGGTGTCTTGTCACTTTGTGGTCTGAGGTGAGCTTTGTTAAGAACATGGACTGCTATGTGTATTGCTTCTACCCAGTAGGTTTGGCCAATGTTCTTCTCATTCATCATTGACCTGGCCATTTCCTGCACTGTTCTGTTTTTCCTCTCAACAACTCCATTTTGTTGTGGAGTTCTTGGGATTGTCTATTCTCTCTTGATCCCATGCCCATCACAGAATTCCTTGAAGTCTCTTGACATAAACTCTCCTCCCTGGTCTGATCTTACTTCCTTTAACCTCTTGCCTGTTTGAGTCTCAGTTAAAGCCTTAAATATTTTAAACTTGTCAAATGCTTCAGCCTTTTCCTTGAGAAAGGCAACCCAAGTAAGTCTAGAGTAATCATTGATAATCAACATGAAGTAGTTTTCTTTCCCTATGCCTTCTTGTCTTGATGTTCCACATAAATCCATATGAACTAGTTGGAGTGGTTTCTCTATTGAAGTAAAGCTCTTGGACTTAAACTGTGTCCTATTTTGCTTCCCTACTTGACAGGGTTTAC
>JZKD02S1738684.1:454158-476161 GCA_000966675.3 Picea glauca | reverse complement strand
ATTTCGTATATCATTTCTGTGTATTGTGAAGATTATGCTGGATATTTCACTGTTATTCTGTTATTTCTAGCATTTCGTTTCTACTCTGCATATTTTATATATCTGGTATCTTGCATACATGCTTCGTCCTCCTATAAAGCTCGTATGGTATGAAAAATTCACCTCACACATGCAACCTTCTTCACTTCTCTCTCTTGGTCTAGATTCTCCACCTTGCAAACTTCCCCTTTGTTGATATCACCAATCCTCCTAGCACAAGTGTAGACTGACTTATGCTAGCTCCATCATGTCTCCACATACTCTACATGATGTGTAATGTCACAATGACCTCTCTCATTTATATACAATCCTTAGGGGTCACCATAGAAGACCCTCCACAATTCAACATAAAATTAGGCTTTCCTTGTGGGCGTGAATCCCCAACACAAGCCCACAATGACCATCATCAAACCCATGAAGCCCCCACTCAAATCCAAGGGGGTTTTCACCAATCCGAAAGTGTGATGTGCTTCCCATGAAGATTCCTACATTCCCAACACCTAGATCCATGTGAGAATACCTGCCCGAAGCTAGGAAATAAAAAAAACTTATCCAGATAGTTTCTGAATATGTTATTCATTAAGCAAATAAAGACAAATGGTGCATTGATCAGTCCAAATGGCACCACTACAAATTTATAATTCCCACACCTGATTTTAAAAGTTGTCTTACTGGTGTCCTCTTCCTTTATTCTCACTAGGTGATATCCTTATCTCAAGTCTATATTTGAAAATATATTTTCTCCTCTTATTTGATCAAAGAGGTCATCAATTCTATGTATAGGGTATACTTTCTTCACAGTGGCTTTATTCAGCTGTCTAAATTTAATACATAGCATCAATGTTCCATCCTTATTTTCTACAAAGAGTATCAATGCTCCCCAAGGTGAAACACTTGGGCGTATGTACCCTTTCTTCAAAAAATTTCTTCTAGTTTCATTTGTAATTATTTTAATTCTGGTGTACTCATTTTTTAAAGAGTCTTGGATACTAGGGAAGTCTTGGGTACTAGATCTATAGAGAAATATATATCCCTCTTTGGTGGAAACATTGGTATTTCTTTGAATACATCCTCAAACATTTTCAATACTAAAAAAATATTCAAGACTTGGCCCTTTGTTCTTGTTATGGAAATCTAGGACATCATGATGCTTGTCCAACTAGTCCATAATAATGATGGTCTAAATAGAAAATCTAAAATAGAACTAGTTAGTTAACTCCTACTGAACTAGTGTGTCAAAAATAGAAATTTCTCCAACACCCCCCCTGGACATAACTGTGGAGTAAAAAATGAGTCTCGAAAAATTGGCCATATTAGGTACTCATGTACAATGCAACTCATGGACACTGAATAAAAATGAGGAAAGAGGGAAAATCATGTGGGAACAAACCCCCCCCTGAAAAGACAATGCGTCAAAAGAAGAAAATGCAGTTTCTAGGAAACTATGTTCTTCACTCCAAGACGATCCCACAAAGTCTAAAAATTCTGTTCACTAAAAGTGTTCGAGAATATGTAGAAATATTTATGGATCTGATGAAGTCCTTTGGAAACCTGTCTATCCTTGTACCTCTTGATCCCGTGGACCCATCTACACCTGAAAATATTATTTTCTAGTGGAAGTGGAATCAGATTCCAAGTTTGATTCTCTAGGAGTGAGTCATACTCCTTCTGCATGGATACTTGCCATAATGGATTCCCCACAGCCTCACTGTAGGTATTTAGATCAAAATATTGAATCATATAGAAATGCATGGGCATTGTTGGTTCAAATGATGAAAGTACATGAGAAGGATCCTCATGATGATATTGAGTCCTCCTCGCATCCAATGGATTCCTTACAAGAACACCTATTGCATGAAGTGTGAACTGTTCTTTCTTGGGAATATGTTGAATCTTCAACGCTGGCTTCTTATCTTGCTGTACTACCTTCTTATTTCCATGTACAAAGTTTGAGTGTATTGAATCATATCTGATGTCTGGAACTGATGGACAAGAGTATTTGCATGTTGCACTGGAGGTGCATGCAAAGTACTCTCCTTATGTGTAAGTAGAGTATCTGTGTAACTAAGATAGTAGCACCCTCTTTGTAAATCTTTGTTTCTATTTCATAATATAGATAAATGAAGCTAGGTATTAGGCACCATTGGTGTCTCTCATACTATATATGTTTCTTATGTTTCAAATGTTTTCTATTGTATGCCAAATTGACTAAGTGTTAAACAATGTTAACAAATGTCTAAGTATACAACTGAGTTGCATAGAGTAAGGATGTGACTTTCTTGTAGCCTAGAATGGATTATGGGTATGCTCTAGGTGAAGAGGGGTAGTTCGAGTGAAGTATCCTTGGTTGAGCTAAGATACTAAGGGAGAACCACTGCAGTGTCGCACGTCCATGAGTTTCCAAGGTTGGACTTGGGCATGACTCTTGAGGGTGTAACAGATACCTTATTATATGTGTAACATTCCCTAGATTAACCAAGGAACATTACTTCTATAAATACACATAATACAAATTTTTTATTTATTCATGTGGCTTACCAACGACGAATTATACACATATTTAACCATTTTTAGATACCCATAACTATATGATTCTACAACATGTTGAAATAATATGAATACAACAAATAAGCTCATCTACAAAAACATATAAATCATTCCCATGAAAAAGTAAAATGCACATAAGTTAAACTCATAAATTAACTTAGAAAACAAATAAACACTTATTTTTTAAAAATAATTGTGAAACTACCTACTTGGGACAAACATTCCACCCAACCATAGACTTGTTGTTCCAAATCTCAACAACAAGTCACCTCCAAGTTGGGGCTAGGAATCCACAAGAAATGGATGTCCCTCACGATCCCCTCACAACTTAGACATTCCACAACCCACTGACATTCTCCTATAACTATATTGATTTCCCCCAACCCTCTTCCCTTTTACCTTCACAACCCAAGGAATGTACCCCTTCACTGCTCTTAGTTCATCAAGCATCCCATTTGTTTATCAAGGTATCTCTGGCACATGTAGCAAGGAATATCACTATTGGGTACTCAAGGGAACTCACTGCTAGGAAAATGTAATAACCCGGTTTTGAGACCCTAGATTAAATAATGTATTTTGTTATTTTATGCATGGATGGAGTGCTCAAACAATCAAAAGAGGTCAGAGTTCCTAGTAAGTGTAATGTTTTTATGATTATTAATAATAAACCACATCATTGGCTTCCAGACGAACAAGGACAAGAGTTATAGGGGGCTATGATTTCATGCGAGAGGGGGCTTAAGGGGATAAGTCTTTTTGTTATAATTTTTTTACCCATAATTGTTTTAATTGAGGGAAGTGGTTACATGAGCTTCTTGGGGAAGGTCATGTCATTCTTTATTTCCAAGTAAATATATAAATCCATATTTAGATTGTTTGTGGGTTCACTCATTGTTCATTGTTCACACTTTGCATTTTCTTCACTCTCTCCATTTAGTCTTTTACTCATTCATTATTTCTCATTCATTCATGTTCTTGATTGGGATATGGGGACGAATTACTGAGGAATGAAGCCATTGTTTGTTGGTTTATTCCAGATATGAATTAATGTCTGCATACTTGAGATGCATTGGCATGTGCTAGAATTTGTTCACAGGTGTGAATCCTGAGAGTCCTAACGTGGAGATTCTTGACCAAATTCACTGGATCCCTGGAAGGAGGTGGACATCCTGTGGGAATCTATGGCAAAGAATGGATTCCATTATCTTAGGTTGCACATGCTAGAGAGAAGAGAGTTGGTGTACTTTGGATTGCTGTGTTTTGAGAAACCTGTGATATCTTGAGTCTTGATTGGTTTGGGAAGCTGAGTGACACCCTAGAACCATCCTTGTGGATTCATATCCCTATCTTGGGGGTGACATGTTGTTGAGACTTGGAATATCAGTGTCTATGGTTATGTGGAACGTACTTGGTATGCATCCATTTGGTGATTCATTTTGTTAAAGATAAGTTCTCTTTGTCATGTGTTTCTATGCTTGGATATTTATTTTCGTTGTGTATTAATTAATATCTGTGAGATGTGTATCTTTAATGTGCATGCTTGCTGGTTGTTGTTGTGCATGGCATGTTTAAACATTGTTTTATGTTGTAGGATGAATATTGATTATAGCATGTGTTGTTATGGTGCTCTTTCATGCTTCTTTATTAATTAGATGTTATCAAAATTTCAAAATCATTTTTGAAGTAGCGTGGCTAACCTGTGGGTGGATGGGTACGTTATAGATTGGTATAAGAGATTCTGGTTGAAACAACGGACTAGTATGCAATGAAACAAGTGTGAATCAGGAATATTCGATGTCACATATTTCGATCTGTGTGAATTTTTGGAAAAATGTGTAAAATTAGAGAGAGAAATCCCAAATTCATGGGAAAATTTGACTTTGAAATAATTCAAAATTGTTTGAGAAGTTAATGGATTCGATATGTAAATTTGTAGAGCCAAACTCAACCTGGAAGGTTGAAAAATTCATATTTTAATGGTCGATGTAATGTTGGGAAGAGTTTGATGAATTGATGGTCGATATCGTGTTCGATCTGTAGATCAATGACCAGATTCATGTTTGAGAAATTAAAAAAATTGATAAAGTTTTGAAGTTTGACAAATTTATGAGATCAATGGCCGAGATTCATTTTAGAGGTTTGGAAAAGGAGGAATACCGATGATTCGTATTCGTTTTCAACCATTTGGGAAGTCAGAGAAAAGAAATGGTCGAGACCATCTTACCTGAGAGATCAACGACCTATATTCACTTGGGTTTTGGTCGAAATTGTCTAGGTGTTGAAAATCACCATATGAGATTATTGATGATTGATGGATCAACGATCGACAAGTTTGGTGAAGTGGCAAACTTTGGTCAATTGACATATGAGATCATCGATGGTCGATGGATTGGGGATCAACTAGTTTGGTGAAGTGTTAAAATTCAGCCAAATGACATCTGATATCGCCAGTGGTCAATGGATCAGGGATCAATGAGTTTGGAAAAGTGTTGAAACTCGACCAAATGACATCTGATATTGTTGATGATCGATGGATTGGGGATCGATGATTTTGGCGAAGTGTTGAAATTAGTCCAAATGACATCTGATATCATCGATGGTCGATGGATCAGGGATCAACGAGTTTGGAAAAGTGTTGAAGTTCATCCAAAGGACATCCAATATTTTCGATGGATGATGGATTAGGGATCGAAAAATTTAGTGCGAAGTTCAAATTCTTCCAAGAGAAACGTTGATGGTTGATGGAGAAAAGAAGGTGATGATGTGTCATTCCACGTTAGCATCCATGTGTCATGCCACATCAACATCCACATTTCATTCCATGTCAGCCTAATTGATGCCTCAAGATGACATGTCATGCCATGTTATCATCTACGTGTCATGCCATGTCAACATAGTTTCCATGTCAACCAACAAAGATGGATGATGGTCGACGATTGGGCGACTGAATTGAGGAAACGTTTTTTACAGTCATCGAGGATCGTCAAGCGTTGATGGGTCAATGGTTAGGTGTCATCCGAATTTGTGGGGAGTTCTATTCACCAATGAATATCACTGATGGTCGATGGCCAGGTCGGTCAATTTGGAGTTGTGCGCAAATCAGTCATTGGGGAGTTGGGTTGATGGTCGATGGTCGGGTCGACGGTTTGGGGAAGGTGTTGTGCATGCCAAAGAATAATGTCGGTCACTGATGGTCGATGGAGTGTATATAAATTGTCCATATTTCTTCCAACTTGATATTGATGGTGCAAATTGCACTTAGGAAAAATTGTTCCACAATTTAAAAGAAAAAGAAAAATTGTTCCACAGTTTCAAAAACAAAAAACCAAGATTGGAGCTATTTTCTTATTTTGGCCATAATTGGAGAAAATTAAGTCATATTGATATCAAAATTATGTGTTTTTTCCGCAAATAGGGTATCTACAAAATTTTCATGGGGAGGCCTTATCCAAGTCTTCTTGTATTTGTCGAAAATCACAAAATAATGGTTTTTAAAGATCTGAGTCCAGATTATTGGTTGATGTCCATATTAAGATGAAACTCTGAAGGAGATTCCAGAAAGAAAAAATTGAAATAACCCATGAAGGAAATGAATAAATCCTATGGGAATTGGAATGGGGATATTGAAATAGGCCAAAAATCCACTATTTTGGGCCACTTTTTGGGGATTTTTGAGATTTTTAGAGGAGAAAAAGTGATGACAGACCACAAAACTAGAATTTTTTTATCTATTCAACATTTTATGTACTCATTAATACAAACAACTTTGGTTTATTAAAATTTTTCCTGTAGTGCACAAATTGTGAGATAGTCAGTTTTGCTGAAAATTCTAAGTATGGAAAAATGGGTGAAAAAGGACAAAGTTGCATATTCCATATTGTTGCCGTTTTTGACTGGAGCATCAGATTAAAAATATAAGAATTGTTATGAATTATTTATTATTATTATTATTATCTGTCTCATACAAAATTTTCTATGGTTCCTAACATATTTTCGTTTACAGTTCATAAAAGTTGGCATTTTAATAAAATTACACCAGACTTAGAGAAAATGCATAAATAGGGTGAAAGTGGATTTTTCGGGAAGCCATAAATTTTAGCTCAGAGATCGGATTGGGGCATGGATATAGCCATTGTAAATATTATTTAGAGGAGAATGACTTGCAATTATTATAATTTGGAGAATGATGACATATTTCTTCATGAATTGAGCAAAAAAAAGGACCTATAACATTATTTAACAAGATGTATATAATATGCATAATTTTAACAAAATGGTTGCTTGCACAATTTGTAGAATTAGGGGATATAAACTAACAGTTCAAGACAAGAATTCATATTTGGGATATGGAGGAAGGAGAGGGAGCCTTTAGTCATGATAAAGAAGACAAAGGTCAAAATATCAGTGTTGGTAATGTAGAGATAGAATCAAATGGGCACAAGAGCAAAGGGGAACAAGAAACATTAATAGAGAGTTCGAGAAGACTCAGAATAGAAGTGAAAAGTTACAAAGTAGAAAATCAGAGGTTGATGAGAGAACAAAATCATATAAATTCCCAAGTGATGCAAATCCTAAATGAATTGCATAGGGAAGCAAAGAATGGTTCAGACTCAAGGAAAGAGGAAGAAGGAAAATATCATGAAAGAAGAGATAAATACAAAAGGGATGGTCATTCAAGAAGTGAAAATAGAAATCATATACATCACTCACCTCCTTACTCAACAAGGAAATGTTATGCATCTGAAGACTCCATAAGCAGTCTGAAAGTGTCTCTTGTTAGACACCAAAGAATAAGACATGAATTAGATAGTTTTCAAGGGCTGTAGAGGAAGCTTAATCCACCATCCTTTTGTGGTGAAAGAGAAAGGAAAGATGATGTTGAATCTTGGTTTCTTGGAATTAAGAATTACTTTCAATTGCACAACTACTCATCCAACCTAGAAGCCATAATTTTTTCATACCATTTGCATGGAAATGATGTTATGTGGTGGGATCAGTCAAATCAAGTTGAGCACATTAATGAGAGTAGGATCACTTGGAAGCAATTCAACATATATTTTCAAAAGGAGTATCGTACAGAGCACTTTTATGACAAGAAGATGCAAGAGTTCTTTGAACTTAATTTGGGAAGCATGACCATGACAAAATATGAAAAGGTTTTCTTGGTATTATTGAAGTATGTGGGATTTATCAAGGATGGGAAGGTGAATATATAGACGTTTTTGAGTGGAATTACATCCTATTATAAAAAAAATATTTAGTATGATGAGCCTAGGACTTTGAAATAGACCATCAAGAAGGATAAGTACATGCATGAGCAAGGAAAGGGCAGAGAATCCATGCAGAAATATTGGAAGGATAAGAAGAAATAGAAATATGATCAGAGGAGGAAATGATTCAAACCTCATTTCAACAGAAAATTTCCAAATAAAAATCAGCAAGAACATTCTACTAAGAATGAATCCAATAAGGAAGACTCCTTGGGAAAATGATGAATACCACCAATCCCAAGTTGGGGGTGAAAATAAAATAACCTATACAAAGATTTCGCTCATAGAGTAGATAAAGAGAAGACTATGCAAAACATCCAAGAAGCTACAACATTATAAGACATGGGAAGAATATATGGAGCCTTATAAGATCGACGAGTAGAGTACCAATCCAATATGATTGAAATGGAAGGTAAGATCATTAATCATCATGTTTCTCTTTTAATTGATTCAAGAGCAAGCCATTGTTACATCGATCCAAAAATAGTGGATAGATTACATTTGGAGAAAAGTAATCTTGAGAAATCAAGTTTGGTTTAGCTAGCCACTAGAACCAAAAGAAGGATCGATGAGGTTGTTAGAAGTTGTCCAATAAATATGAATGGAGTGAATATTAATGGTGATATGAATATCATCCCATTAGGATCTTATGATATCTTAATTGGAATGGATTGGTTGGAAAAACATCATGATGTCCTAGATTGTCATAACAAGATATTTATATGTCTTGATGAAGAAGGAAAACAAAGCACTGTGAAAGGAATTATAAGTACCATTTCTATAAGGGATATTTCAGCCTTACAACTGAAGAAATGTTTTAGGAAAGGATGTCAATTGTATACATCTCATGTGGAAGATCCATAAAATACAAAAGGGCCAAGCCTTAATATTTTCCAGTATTGCAAGAGTTTGAGGATATATTCCAATAAATACTAGAATTTCCATTAAAGAGGGAGATATATTTCTCTATTGATTTAGTACCAGGGGCTACCCTAGTATCAAAAACTCCTTACAAAATGAGTACACCATAATTAAAGGAATTACAAATACAGTTGGAAGAATTGTTGAAGAAAGGGTACATATGCCTAAGTGTTTCACCTTGGGGAGAACCAGTGCTCTTTGTCAAAAATAAGGATGGAACATTGAGGTTGTGTATCGACTTTAGATAGATGAATAAATCCATGGTAAAGAAAAAATACCCTCTAACCAGAATTGATGACCTCTTTGATCGGTTAAGAGGAGAAAATATATTTTCAAAGATATACTTGAGATCCAGATACCATCAAGTAACAATAAAGGAAGAATACATCAGTAAGACATCCTTTGGAACTAGGTATGGACATTATGAATTTGTGGTGGTGACATTTGGATTGACCAATGCACCCTTTGTATTTATGTGCTTAATGAATGACATATTCATAAATTGTTTGGATAAGGTTTTCATTGTGTTCTTGGATGACATACTTATTTATTCTAAGTCTAAGGAAGAGCATGAACATCACTTGAGGTTGGTGTTGCAAGTGTTGAGAGAACATCAAGTTTATGCGAAGCTTAGTAAATGGTCTTTTTACCAAGAACAAATCCATTATTTGGGACACATTATTTTAGAACAAGGTATAGTAGTGGATCTAGAGAAGATTGATGCCATTAGAGGATGGTCAACACCCATGAATGTTTCAGAAATCAGATCTTTAATGGGATTAGCCAGATACTATAGAAGGTTTATAATAGGGTTCTTTAAGATTTATCATCCCATCACTTATTTGTAAAAGAAGAGAATTAATTTTGAATGGAAAATAGAGTGTGAAGAGAACTTTAATTTGTTAAAGGAATTGCTTACTAGTGCACCTATTTTAAATATTATTGACCCAAATGAGAATTTTGTGGTATGTAAATATGTCTACAAGGAAGGACTTGGTGGAGTCCTCACTCAAAATGGGTATGCCATTAGTTATGAGCCCATAAAAATTAAAGAACATGAGAGGAACTATGCCACACATGACTTGGAGATTTTTTCTGTAGTTCATGCAATGAAGATGTGGAGTCATTATCTCATGGTAAATAGGTTTGAATTAAGGACAGACCATTGTGGTCTGAAATATATTTTTGAACAACCAAATTTGAATGCCATATAGACAAGATGGTTGGAGTTTTTAAGTGAGTATGACTTTGACATCAAATATATCAAGGGAAAATAAAATAAAGTTGTTGATGCACTCATCAGAAGGATACATCTTATGCATGCTACATCCATTAGTATGCATCAATCATATTTGAAGAGAAATTTTTTAGATGTTGTTGTTACAGATTAGTATTACCTATGGGTAAAATAACATTTATAGCAAGAAAATGTACAATGGAAAATTAAGAGTATGAGATTAAGGAATATGAATCACTTATGAAAAATAATATAATTTATGTTCCTAGTTCCAGAGAACTTAGGAACTAGGTATTAAAAGAGATGCATAATGTTATGTATGACATCTTGGTTACCAAAAAACAATTGCAATAGTAAAAAGATAATTCTTTTGGCTTGGGATGAATAAGGATGATGTATGGAAAGTCAGAGAGTGAAGGTTGAGCATAGACACCCAATGGGTTTGCTACAACCATTTCAAATTCCAAAGAAGAAATGGGAAGTGGTAACCATTGATTTTATCACTAAGTTTCTCATAACAAAAAGGAAACATGATTCCATAATGGTAGTTGTGTATAATTGACAAAGGTTGCTCATTTTTTCCCTATAAATATGACCCATACAATAGATAATATTGTAGAAAATTACACGAGGGAAATTTCTATGGGATACCTAAGGCAATTGTTTTAGGCAAAGACACAAATTTTAATTCAAATTTTTGGAGGGGATTGTTTAAAGGTTTTTTTACAAATATGAATTTTAGCACAACATACCATCCATAGACAAATGGGAAGACAAAAAGACTCAACCAAGTAATTGAATACATGTTGAGAATGTATGTGATGGATAAACCATCTAAGTGGGAAGATTACTTACATTTGGTTTAGTTTTCCTATAATAATGGGTATTGTTGGTGCACAGTGGGAAGACCCAGGGTTCAACATGAATTCACCAACAAAAACCTCATATATCATCCCTTTCGACATCAACTGCAAGCAGGTGAAATCTCACCCGAGGTATCTATGGGAAATTTAGGAACCAAGTTTCCATAGTGATGAAGGGATGGGAGGAAGTCCGTATAACCATTACACTTAGCATTAGTTCATTATACCTTATATCATGTGCATAGAAACATAATAACATGTAACATATTCAGAATAACATATGTATATCATATGTGTGAAATAAATAGAACTTCAAAAACACCATGACACATAGACACCATATTTAACGTGGTTTACCCAAGATGGGATACATCCACAATGGTTGGATTCTTATTATATTATTTAGAATCATTCATTACAAAATATGTGCATTGCACTCATACACCATTCTCTTTCCATTATCATATCTCTCTATCTATCTATGTCACATACATTGCATCGCATACATTCACTACTTCTTACTCTCTGAATTTATCCTTTCTCAACTACTCTCTATCCCAAAACCCTTACATAGTTATACAATTACAATAAGGCTTATCCCGTATAAATGGACCCAAAAATCCTAACGGCTTCAACGATATTCCTTTCTTTGCATGCACTAGTCCCAAAAGTGCGCCAACTATATTTCCTTCCTTTGCATATGTTATGCAGTTCCCAAAGTTGGTCCCAAAATCCTATCCCAACATGCCCCCAACACTCACATCTGGCTTGTCTTGAGCCACTCAATCCTTCTATTGTGCTCCCTTCCACGTCGCATTGAACTTCTCAAAAGTTTCCTTTGTGGTTTCTACATTCTCCTTTGCTTGTGCTTCTTGCATCAAAATCCCCTCTATTTTTTGTGCGGTAATGGGAGTCTTCAATTTCTCTCCACTGTCTTGCACTACTTGCTTCAATATTCCTTATGCAATTGCAAGTTCTTTTGTCACCCAAAATTCTTCCTCCTCCAGTTTCTCAGGATTATGCATGAGATTTTGTTGTTTAACTCTTATTTGGTTGATCTTGAGGTATAGCTGCTTGTTGTCAACTATGGAATTCATTTGTTCTATTGGTGTCAGAGTGCTCATTGTTTCTTTGAATTTTCGTGCCTTCCCCTACACAGTATATAATTTCTATTCTAATGCTTGTAACTTTGCATTCTCCAACAATTGATTCCACACTTGTGTACTCTCTTCATACAACTTTTAAAATTCCTCATCCAATCTCCTAATTCTCTCCACAATCATCATATATTTCTTCTCCCATTGTTTCCTTTCCTTAGGTGGGGTACTTGGCATTGTGTGAGCTTCCAGTTCTACTATCTTTGTGTAAAATCCCTGAATCAATTCAATTATATTTGTAATTACTTTCTCTTCCAAGGGAGTATATACTTCCATTGGTACGTCTAGGAAGTTTTTATATACCTCTTGCACTAGATGTTGAAACCTTGTTGTTTTTTGCATGGCCTCATCGCATTCCAACATGAGTTTACTATACTCTCCTATAGTGCATCGTTGTTTACATTTACTTTGGCCAACTCCATAGAATTTGATTCTACACACAACTAGATCCCATGTGTAAGACTTGTTTACAAAATGTGTAATACATTCACTGGTAAATGTGACAACAATAAGTCAATATGACTTAATTCTTGCACACACTCCTGTATTTCTGTCATGGTTAACTCTATGGACCCTTCAAATATCTTCATGATCTGATGCTCTATTGATGTAGATGGTAGTTGTGATGTCATCGGTCATGAATCTTCTGTCTTTGTTGTGATTTCTATTTGTTCTTCTTCTTTAGTTTGATCTTGCACTATCCTAGTTGATTCCAAAATCTGGTGCAATATGGCTATCCGCGCCTACACATTCGTGTGCATTTCTTCCTAGTTTTGCGCAACTCACATAAATTCTTCTTCAATTACTTCTTTGACCTAATCCCCAATATTCTCCAAGTCATCCTCAGTCAAGGCTTGGATATCTACTCCATTTGAGGCTTTCCTCTTCTTATTTTTTTGCGTTGATTTCTCCTTAGGGTGCTCCTTTCTCTTCTCTCTAGTGTGCAATGTTATTTCCCGAGTGTCTCGTACACCATTCATTTTTTCTTCATGTTTGTGTTATTATTATTGATCCTTATATAGTTTTTGTGTCTCCTTCTACATTGTTTCTATCATTAGGGTTTTCCACTCTACTTCCTAGTCATTGACAATTTGGCTGACATCATGTTCTATCAGTTTGTAGCTAGTCGAAACCCATTGTTGATAGAGATCCCTCTTCGTTTGAATTTACAAATGTTGTAGCCCTACCTTGAATCACACAATTTATGTGTATTCTTCAGCTATCATAGGTAAAATGCACGATGTGTCCTCAATGCATTGTCAAATTGTCTCTTGATAGATGTAAAAGATGATATTGTTATCCATTTTCCTATTTTTGTGCAGGATATTCCACAAAGAAACATATCTTGCTGCTAGGAATGGTTGTTGCATACCTTCCAAGAACTGGGTTTCTTCCAACTCCCTCCACACAACCAGTGTAATCAAAATCAACAACCAAGCATAATGAAACTTTATTCCTTTATCCTATGCTTCCCTGCAGTTAGTTAAGAACTGGTTCACCAAAAATGTTGCCCAATTCATCTACACTCCTATTGTGCACTTCTTTGTTGTTGCTATTACTTCTACTGGAACCTGATCTCTGAAAAATTTCCTTAGTAACTTGCAATCCAACACCTATGTCACAAAACTGGAAGAATAATCATTGATGCTCATTACCTCCAATCTACGCGCTCTTTTGTGTGTGTTGTATTTTTCCTTCATCCTCTCTACTAGTGCTTTCTTATGAGTCTTATTCATGAAAAGAGGCAGTGGGTCTTCCCTTGCTGATGACAATCCTGTAATATGCACAATGAGTTGGGTTTCAATTAACATTGGCCTGTCCAACCAGAGGAACCCTCCATGTACACAAATTATCAATAATTTGACACATATGTTGATTTCTGTTCTTTTTCCAAAATTTGGGATCTCCAATAGGTTCAATATGTTTTTTTTATTGCAGTCATGTTGCCAACTCCTGTGGCTCGACTGTGAGTACGAGCGAGTTTAGTCTGAGTGATGTGCATAAATAATTTTGTGGTTATAACTATGGAAACTTATTTATATTATCAAGGTCATGGTATGAAAACTTTAGGCTTCCTACTACACCAAACATATCTCCCTCAATAGTCACCCAGGTGGAATCATCGGTGTAACCAGGTCGTACTTTGGATCCTTGGGAAGTTTAACTTTCTTTTTTATTGGCTTCCTGGGTGGCACATAATCTCTAGGAAAATTGATTGGATTCAATGCCTCTCCTCTCAGGGTTTCTTCCTACATAAGTGTTGATGCCTTCTTACTGTGTGGTTTCTTAGTCTATGATGTGGATGCTCCTACTTTCGGTGGCGCCATAGATATCTGTAGCTCGATTTTGTCTGCAACTCACTCAACTCTTCTTTAGGTCTCTATTTTATTATAATTTTCATGCAACAATAACCATTTCTCATCACCACTTGTCTACTTTTATAGGTTGTCATCAGCTGTTTTATTCCTCTTTGCGCGAAAATTTTTAGTCCCATCCAATTGCATTCACATTCAATTCTTGTCTGGATCCTGCATTAATTTCATATTTTTTGATGGGTTGTGATCTAGATTTGTCAGCCTGCCAAAAAATCATCGTTGTTTTTCATTTATGAATATGGGTTCTCGTCGTCTCACCATTATGTTTTATCTTTAACTATTTTCCCATCCTCTACGTAATTCCTTATCCCATCTCTTCAATTTTCCTTTCTGCACATAGTTCCATTCTCCTTCCTTTCCACGACAGTTTTTGTTCATCTCTTTTTCTACTAATTTGACTCTTTGAATAATTCTCGATTCAGAACTTCAATTCTCCTATCTCTTCAAATGATTATTGTGACTTGTCTCAAGCTCTTTTATTGCTTTTTCTTTTTCTTTTTTATAATATTGATACTATGGTACACATACTATGCAATCAGGTTAGTGCGTAGAAGGACGATTGTCCCTATACAGTTTTAGCTGACTACTATTGACTAGTCCTTCCATGATTTCCCCATTCAATTTCTCTAATTGAACAACACCTACCTCTATTATAGATCTGATCACATACACACCCAACCAGTGCATTTGGAAATTTTTAAGGGTGCTGTAAAAAAATTGTTTTGATAGAGAAAAACTGAGTGTCCTATCTGAAACTTATTCTGCTTAATATGTCTATCATGACATGCCTTTTCACACACTTTCTGAAATTTCTGATTAAATCCTATGATGAAGTGATATTCCTCTTGTTCCACTAGCTCCATATTCTTTTCTCTGTTGCGCGAGAATCTATGAGCTCTTTCAATGCATGCTCTAGGATCTTGTTAAACACTTCCACTGTTTTGTTCACCCGAGGATGATAAGGTGTGATCTTCTGGTGATAGATATGAAATTATTCTATCAAAGAATCAACCATTTAATTCAAAAAATATGTTATGTGATTAGTCATAAGGATTCTTGGCTATCCAAACCTTGTGACAACATTTTTGAATAAAAAGCGTGCAACAGTCTCCAAGCTACAATCTCTCATAGAGTTTGCTTCATCTCATTGGGTCAAGTAATCTATCGCAATGATTATATATCTTTCTCCTGACCTTTTTTCTGGTGCGTTGATCGGTCCAATGAAATCAACTGCCCATTTATCAAAATATTCTAACATAACTTGAAATATTAAAGGCATCTTGTCTCTTCTAGATGGATTCTCAACTCCCTGATAGACATCACAGTTCTTTCAAAACTCCTTAACATCCTTATGAAGGGTTGGCTACTAGAGTCCCGTGTGAAGAATCTTCTGATTCATTGCTTTCCTTGCATAGTGGCCTCCCACAACTCCTTTGTGTGCCTCTAATAGTATCATAGGCCTCTCGTGCTCCAACACACATTGTCGAAGAATACCATTTGTGCCTAATTTATCCAAATTCCCCTCTGTAAGTTGATAATCTATTGCCTTTACTACTATCTGCTTCTTTTTTATTCAAGGTGTCCAAACTTTGTTAACATTCCTCGTTCCATTAAAATTTGACCTTCTTCTTCAACAAATTTTCTAGTGGGGTTGTAATCTGTGCATATCCCCTAATAAAATTCATGTAGTATCACGTATTGCCCAATGTTGCTCTTATTTGTCGCACTGAAGTAGGTGGTGGAAAATTGACAATAAAAACAATATTCATAGGATAAACTAAAAGTCTTTGTTTACATACTACATGACCCAACAATATACCAAATGGTGCGTAGAAAATACACTTTTCCAGGTTCAAGGAAATACGAAAGTTCCTACATCTGTCCAACATCAAGAGAAAAATTTCAATATGGTCCTTCAACAAACTAAACACTGTCCAATAATCCAAATATACTTCTAGAAATTTATGAATAAATTGTTTAAAAGTTGCAACAAAAACTTGGGAAAATACTGTTGGTGCATTTTTCAATCCAAAAGGCATGATTGTATACTGATAACATCCCCATTTTGTCGCAGATGTTGTATTATACCTATCCTCCTGTGCAATCTTAATCTGGTGATATCTAGATAATCCAACAGTAACTTAGTAAGCTTCTTGTCCTCCTACATTCT
Source organism: Picea glauca (assembly GCA_000966675.3). NCBI lineage: Eukaryota > Viridiplantae > Streptophyta > Pinopsida > Pinales > Pinaceae > Picea > Picea glauca. Next base: position 459,582 of record JZKD02S1738684.1, on the reverse strand, counting down.
CCAAAACATCATCTATAAACGGGGTAGGAAATGGGCCATGTAAGACAACATCATTCAATTTCCACAGATTCATGCAAATTCTGATTCCACCTATTTTCTTGTCCTATATCACCATTGGATTGATCCATTCTAACTCTACAATAGGTTCAATAATCATGGCTTCCAACATTCTATCTATTTATGATTTCACTTTCTTCTTATATAATGGGTTCAAGTATAGTCTCTGCTTCACTGGCTTGGCATCTGAATTCAAAGTGATCCTCATCTCTCCTAGATCCCCAACAATCCCTTTCATTTCTAAAAATGTAATTGGAAAAAGGTCATGGTATTTGAGTATTAAATCAACAATCTTCATGACATTTTCTTCATTCCAGTAATCTCCAATGTTTGCAAACTTGGGATTATCCTTCGTACCAATATTCACTTTGTGTGTTTTCAATGGATTTGTATACTCGAAAGATTCAAGCTCAGGACCTTCTACTGCGCGCTCTCCTTCGGTTTTTGGTATTTCTAAATTTCTCGAGTCTTCGTACTCCAGGTATTCTTCAACAACATTATAGAATTCCAAAACCTCTTGAACACTTGTAGAATATCTTGGCGCACTACACAAGGGTGTTGGTATCATCGAGTCTTCTGATGTAAAGATCCTGTTCTTCATACTCTACCAAGTTGTTTCTACTAAAGGGGCATCATCTTCAAACTTGAAATTTACCTTGAAATTGAAAGTCAAATCTTCTCAGAATGTTGTTCCTTTGCATACTTCCAGCTCTAAATACCAGTTCTTCGGGATCATATCCAAGGTGTGAACAAACAACTATGCCCAATCCTACTTAGGTACCAATCTCCATGTCACAGTGAAATATGTAAGATGATATGTAGGACAACTCAACCCAATATACTTATCTGAAATATTTTAAGTTTCTATCTCGAACCTGACCTGTAACATCCTTATACATTGCTGCCAATTATCTATTCTATCCTTATGTGCAACACACCATCTTGTTGGAGTCACTTTTAGTGCAATATCTAAAGCTAGAAATCTCTATTTGTCTGGTATATGAAATTCAAATTATTTTACAAACATATATACATCTGTTAGTCCATCATACTTCAGAGGATCCCATACCTCATCTCCAATCCAGTGAAATGTATGGGTAATATGAGCACATCTCCTTGTATATACTTCATGTAACCTCTACTACCAATATTTCAGGGCCTCTTCTAAATATGACACACAAGAATTGATACTTCGCCAACTGAGTACACCCTCAGTAGTAGGATTAATATAGTCATCCATTTGCATAGTCACATTGTAAACATTATCAAGTTCTTTTCCCCTTGCTAGTTCCACATATCATCTTCCTTCTATGGGATCTAATGGCATAGTAACTCTCAAGTATTCTACTTCAAAGATCATTTGTCTCTTTTTCATATCAATAAATGTCTCATTATCGAAATCCCAATCGATTCCAAGTAACTTTGGATAAATTTTACTACCATCCACTATCTTGATTACTTCAAAATGTGTTGTGCTACGCACTCCATCGATGTTAAAATTCACCCCTGTCAAACTTCCAATCGTAACTATATTGTACTGATTTTCTAGCCTTAACTGAATTAGTGACCAATTCAATTTTGGTTTTCCCATCATCTCCCATGTCTTCTTTGGAATGACGTTCAAATAATATCCCAGATTAAATATGATATTATCCATGTCATAGTATCCTACTTGCGCATTAAGTCGTAATTCCTTATTTGTCCTTTTCTTGTGTTGTACTTTGTTAATTGCTTGTTGTGCAATAGGTGCTTCTTTATGTTGTGTGCACTGGTCGATCATCCCATGCAGTGTGTTCAATGCATTTTCATCCTTCATTAGTTCTAAAAAAACCTTTAAGAAACTTTTCAAAGTACCTACCTTCTCAACTGGCCTTTCTGTGATTGAGTGGCCATAGGCTGGAGGCATGTCAAACACCGATGGACTGTCATACACAAGATGAAAATTTGATGCTACCCATTCTATTTCTAACAACTCCTTCCTTCCTTTCTTATATGTGTCTCTTTCTTTCCAAGTATCAAACATCAAAGGAGGTTATGCTACTTTATTGATCCACTGGTCAATTCAAATTCCTTGTTCTGTTGCATCAACTTATGTTCTTGGTCCTGTGTGTGTAACTATTTCTACCCTTGATTGATCATCACGCTCTTCTGCTGATATCATCTTCACATTCTAGTTCCTATTTTCCTTCCATTTCTAAATCAATTGTGGATAGTCTTCTGTCACATGATCCAGTTTTCTACAGTATGTGCACGTTGTACAAGGATTCATGGAATCTCGCACTAAATTCCCAAGATGGTTACAATTATAACATACAATTGGTCCTCTTCCTCTATCAAATCCTCCTCTTCCCTGACCTATAAATCCTCCTCTTCCTCGATTGTAGCCCCTCAGATTATTAAACTATGGTACCCCTCCTTTCGATCTTTCTTCTCCTTGAAATATGTATGCATATGTGGTGTGTTCTCTCATGAGATCAAGTGTGTGATAGTCCTTTTCTTCATGTCCCATGGACTTACAAAAATTACAAAATAAGATTTTAGTAGTGCTTTGATACTTTTTCATTAAAGGACAAGAAGTCGGGTGATGACCCATCGTTCTACATATCTCACACCATACCCCTCCTCTTGGCGCCAAGGGATTTAGGGCTCCTGTAGCTAAATACTTTTTAAAGGATAGACACTCGATCTTATGATGACCTTCCTTTATACATGTAAAATACCATAATTCTTCACATTTTTTCTTCCCTTTAGCAAGCTCCTACCACTGAATTGTCAATGTTTCTAATTGCGACTAAACTTGAGCCATCGCTGCACCATTTTCTCCTATAGATGATGCTTCCAACTTCATGGTGATCTCTAGCGCTTCTAGCTACGAAGTAATCTTTTGTTGTGTCAAAGGGAAGCATATATGTGGTAACAATACTGCAATCAATCATTCCCTATGTTGCTCATTTGGAATCTAGAAGGTCTATTGATCCATCAATATCTTGAACCTTTGATCAAAATCCCATACTGATTCATTCTTTAATTTCTTGATCTCTTTTAGTTCTATAGTACACTGTGAACCAGACTTAAGTTTCTGGAACTATTTTAACAAGGTTTTCATGATGTCTATTGTAATACCCCTAGGCCGAACCCCAAATATAAATATAAATGTAAGTGAACATATAGGTTGGTGAGCTAGGATTTTTGGGCCAAAAGTGCATGTGTTGTAATACCCAGGTCGCTTCCTAGTTGTAAATGTGAAAATGTTTTATAGGCTGGTGAGCCAGGTTATTATAGGCTAGAAGGCTTATGTGATTATTAGGGTGGAGAGCCTAGAATCTAAAGGCCAATGATCCTATTATTTTAATATGTAAACACTCATATTATCAATGAAAACACACCACTATTGCAGACCAACCATGTAAAAGAGTATGGGGGGATAAACTCCACTAGAAAGGGAAAGGGGGGCTAAGAGTATACGAAGGGGATAAGCTAGGGGGATTAATCCCAATGGAATAGTATATTAGTATTCCTTAAATCTAAATTAATGGATATGAATATATCCTAAGTTTCAAAAGTTGGGATGAGGAAGTCCCTTAGGTGCCATGTGTCTTAAAGGACACATGCATATATATATTGGGGGATATAGTGCAAAAGGGGGGGATTATTATTTTTTAGGAGGATCATTCCTTCAAGAGGCAGTTGTGAATTGTACCCTATGGTACTGGACTACAACAAGGAACTTGTACTTGTACTAGTTAGTTTGGGATATGGATTGAAGACGTGAGATGTCATTCCTGTAGGATTGAAGAAGCGGGTTGTCAGGCCCATGAGCATTCTCTCCAGGTGAGAGAACTATTGAGAATTGATTTCCCAAGGTGCCAAAATGAAACTACAGGGCTCTGAGATTTCCTGTTCGGCCTATTGTTGAATACCTAGAAGAGAAGTGGGACAACCGAGGGACTATTGAGCAGAGAAGGGGCACACTTCCTGGGGTGGGATAGGTATGTGGGGAACGAGAGACTGTAGGCTGTTAGTTTGAGTAGGAACCTATGTATGAGTTTGTATGTTGTTAAAGAGACCTTAGTCTGGTTAGAAACCCTTTGCCTAGGTGAAATTTATCCCCATCTCGGGGGTGACCCACTGCTGAGATTTATGAGCAGTGCAGTCGAAGGCTGGGAGGAACGTGGAAGGTCTGCATGCAGTTGGTGTTTATTTCCTAAGATAAGTGTCATTCATGTGCTTATTTCAATTACTGTGTGTGTGTAATTATGATTTTATGTCATGGAATCTTTGTTGTTAAATTATATATATGAATTGTTATTGTTGCATGCATGTTGTTATTATTACCTCTTAATTCCGTTCATATGAAAAATTGATTATTTAATGTAATGGTATCATAATTCGTAATTATGTGTAGCGTGGCCCAGCTCGGGTCTGGGAACATTACAATAACAATTTTGTTGAGTTTCTGATAATGGGGATGTTACAAATCGGTATCAGAACATGTAATTAATTTTAGTAATGAGAAACATTACAAGTTGGGTGACGTGGCCCATCCTGGGTGGTTGGGTATGTTACAAATTGGTTTCAGAGCTCAGAATTTGGATGTGTCATCGCCCAACATGGTGGTTGGGGATGTTACAAATTGGTATTAGAGCCTAGCTTTCAACACTAAGCCTACATGGGCCATTTAGCAGAGCGCATAGGTGAAATTACAAAGTTTGTAAGTGAACTATTTGACACAATGTTAGGAAGATTTCATTTGCAAATTATTTGACAAATTTTTACGGTGTTTCTATGGGAAATCAAGAGCAACCGGGTGAAATTGGGCCAAAGTCGGAATTTCTATTGTTAAAATTCGTGGGGAATTTGGGAAATTTTGGTCCAAAGATGAGTTTTCTTGATTTTAATCTCTGTCTGAGCAAATTCAGACTTGTAATTGGTTGAATTTGAAGTCAACATAATACTATGGTTGACTGAGTGAAATTGGTTAAATAAATTTCCCAATTTGTGAAGGAATTGAAGAAACTTCCATACCAGAAATGTTGACCGACAATGCACACAAGTAATTGGTGGCTCTAGAATTTATGTTTGTGTTTAGGGGAGTGAAATTGAATAAATTTAATGGTTTCATAGCAGCCATGGTGAAATGGAATGAAATTGGGCAAAATCCCCAATTTCTTGCAGCTAAATAATGGCAAATTCGAAGTTAAAGAGTTGAATTTGAAAAGCAACAAACAAGTGTTTATGTACATGGATTGAATTGGTTATATTGAGTTTATTCAAAGAAATATAATGATCACCCAAGAATTAATTTCATTTTTGGGTGAATATGATCATTTTGGGGATTTGGAAAATAGGCGAAACTAGAAAACATTT
>JZKD02S1738684.1:399962-436373 GCA_000966675.3 Picea glauca | reverse complement strand
GGTTAGGATGATCCCACTAAATCATGAAAGCGAGTAAGATCCAAACCATTCATATGCCACCTCACCATGGAAGTTTCTCCTTCTAGAAGATTCGAGAAAACACTCATTTTTCCCACATGTAAACATTCTTGCACCCTGCTTATAGTGCAACCTACGAACTGTTCGCACCCTAGCTATGATGCAGCCTGCGAGAATCAGGCATTCTCGCACCCTAATACATATGCAGCCTGCGAACTTCCTTTTTTATAGGGTTTTTACGAGGGAAAATGCAACTTCTTTTCTCAGGAAAAGTTCTTCTCCCTTCTCTCTTCAGGAACTCAAGCCACTGACCCCTCTGAAGGCAATATATAGGTTTACATCATTAACAGTCATAGGGATGATGAAAATAATTTGTAACACTAACTGGGAAATTTCCGCATCATCATCCTGGACATTCTTCATGGTCCATATTGCTTCACAAAAAAACAAGTGTTTCCCTAGATATTTTGTTCCTGCTCCATGGAAGACAAGCATTCTCAATGTGGGGTCCATCATTGTATATTGCACAATATTATTTCTCAGTGTACTACTTCCACTACTCGGACTACCTTTACTGTTTCCCTTTCTTCCTTCACTAACTACAAATGTTTGCAACAAAGTTTTAGATCTTAAAGACATACACAGGGTTGTGGGTTTGACGTAGAGTCTGTCTTGAGTGTGCTAAGGAGATGTAATGGTTCTCCTTCTATTGGACTAAGATGACAATCCTTTTCCTTTTCTATGCACGGTAGTCCTCCGATCTAGATTACTACACCATTGTCTCTTTCCTCAATCTCACTGTGTTTATATTCTCTATAAACTACAATCATTTTCCTACTATACCAAAATATTTTTCCACTATGCAACACTCCAATCTCTTCTTCCATTGCACCTTCTTCTTATCTCAAAATTCTCAGTCTATCTATTTCTTATTTATTCATGCATCCCTCTTTTCCATACAATTAGACCATCCCCTAGTCATCCCCCAACCCCCTTATATGCATGAAGGTGCCTAGCTACTAAGGTGATCAGATTCCAACTTCATAACCCCCTTATTACAAAGTAGCATCTTGATCCAAGTAGACAATGATTTAAAATATCTTCCACAACGATATTTAAAGAACTCTCTTTCATAATAACTATATTATTGGGTACAATCTATAGAAAAATTAGTAATATAACCCCCCAATACACTATCCATCTAGAAATCAACTACGCACAAGATCTGATTACTTATTGTATTAACTTGGTGGATCAACTCAGGGGTCCAACTCCTCAGAACAATAGTGTGGAATTTTTTTTTGTTTTCAATTAACCTCTATAACCACTCAGCCAACACTATTAGTAAATTAGAAAACAAAATATCATGTAAGTCTCTAAATACATACCTTTTTAGCCACTTCTCCAAGCTTATCTACAAGTTCTTATTATGATCTCTAGAAAACTCGTGGTCCTTTGCCTCTAAAAACTGTTCGATCTCTTCCTTAGTTGACCTCCAAATCCCCCTTAGTCACATATCCCAAGGTTCAACCTGAATTCACCAACAAAAACCCTTATATATCGGCCCTTTCATAATCGCTCGCAAGAGGGTGAAGTCTCACCTGAGGTATCTATGGGAATTGCAGGAACCAAGTTTCTGCGAGTGTTGATGGGATGGGAGGCAATCCTCATAACCATTATACTTAGAATTAGTTCATTATAAATTATATCATGTGTGAAGAAACATAATAACATGTAACATATTTAGAATAACAAACATATTTCATATGCGTGCAATAAAAAGAACAACAAAAAGATCATGACACACAGACACCATATTTAACGTGGTTCACCCAAGATGGACTATGTCCACAACAACCGAAGTCTTATTATATTATTCATAATCATTCATTACAAAATATGCACATTGCTCTCGTACATCATTCCATTTTCATTCTCCTATCTCTCTATCTATCTCTTTCACATACATTCACTACTTCTTACTCTCTGACTTTCTCCTTACTCGACTACTCTCTATCCCAAAACATTTACATATTTATGCAATTACAATATGGCTTAGCCATATAAATGGACCCAAAATTCCTAATGGCTTCAACGGTCTTCATTTCTTTACGTGCATTGGTCCCGAAAGTATGAAAATTGTCTTTCCTTGTTTTGTGTGTGCTACACAGTTCCTAAGATTGGTCTCAAAATCCTGTCCCAACATGTATCAAACTTCATTGAGGATGATCCATTTTGAATCTTAGTATGGTATAAAATTCAATACTCCAGTGAGTTTTGAAAACCCAATAGATAGAGTAGTACTTGGGCCAGAATTTCTCAAGGATATGGAAGATCAAATAGTTAAAATTAAGCAAAATTTGAAGGCAACACAAGATAGACAGAAAAGTTATGCAAATAAGAACATCACAACTAGAGAATTTAAAGTGGGATAGAATGTTCTTTGGAAATGAAATCCCAAGAAGATCTCATTGAAGCTAGGCATTTGTACAAAGATAGTAGCCAGATTCTATGGTCCATTTGAGCTATTGGACATAATAGGGCCAGTTGCATACATGCTTGCATTGCCTGCTTCCATGAATGTGCATAATGTATTTGATGTCTCTTTGCTGGAAAAGTATGTACATGATCCTGGCCATGTTATTTATTGGAATTTGATTTAGGTGGAACCAGAAGGAAACTTTCAAGTCCATTTGGTGCACATATTGTACAAAAAAGTCAAAATGCTTCGGAATCAAGTCATAAAATTGGTAAAAGTTTAGTGGACCTGCTACGGTCCCGAAGATGCTACTTGGGAGAATGAATAAGCCATGCAGACATAATACCCATGACTATTTGAATAATTTGAAATTTTGATTTATGTTATGTATATGCACTGAGGACAGTGCCAAAATAAGGGGGAGAAGAATGTAATACCTCGGTTTTGAGACCCCAGATTAAATAATGTATTTTTATTTTATTTTATGAAAGGCTAGAGTGTCCAAACAATTAATAGAGTTCAGAGTGCCTAGGAAGTGTATTGTTGTGATCATTATTAATAATAAAATACATCGTAAACTACCAGATGGATAAGGACAAGAGTTATAGGGGCTATGATTCCACGATAGAGGAGACTTAAGGGGCTAAGTATTTTTATTATATTTTTTTTACCAATAATTGTTTTAATTGAGATAAGTGGTTACATGAGATTCATGGGAAGGTCATGTGGTTCTTGATTTCCAATTAAATATATAAACCCATCTTTGGGTTGTTTGGGGGTTCACTCATTGTTCATTGTTCACAGTCTTCATTTTGTTCACTCTCTCCATTCACTCTTTCACTCATTCATTACTCCTCATTCATTCTAGTTCTTGGTTGGGACATGGGGACAAATTATTGAGGAAGGAAGCCATTTTTTGTTGATTGTAGTATTTTCTGGTGTATTCCAACCATGAATTAATGCTTGCATTCCTACGATGCATTGGAATGTGCTAGAATTTGTTCACAGGTTTGAATCCTGAGAGTCCCAACATGGATATTCTTGACCGAATGCACTAGAGCTCTAGAAGGAGGTGGAAATCATGAGGGATTGCGTGGTAGAGAAGGGAGTCCATTCTCTTGGGTTGTGCAAATCGGAGAGAAGAGAGATGGTGTACTTTGGATTGTTGTGTGTTGAGAAACCTGTGAGAGCTTGAGTGTTAATTGGCTTGGGAAGTTGAGTGACACCCTAGAACCGTCCTTGTGGATTCATAACCATGGCTTAGGGGTGACCTGATGTTGAGACTTGGAACAACAACATCTATGGTTGGGTGGAACATCCTTGGTCTACAACTAGTTGGTGATTCATTTTGTTAAAGATAATTTCTCTCTGCGATGTGTTTCTATGATTGTATATTTATTTCCATTGTGTATTAATAAATATCTCTGAGATGTGTATCTTTAATGTGCCTTCTTGTTGGCTATTTTAATGCATGACATGTTTAAACATTCTTTTATGTTGTAGCATGAATCTTGAATATTGCATGTGTTGTTATGGTGTTCTTTCATGTTTCTTTATTAATTAGATGTTATCATAATTTCAAAATTAGTTTTGAAGTGAGTTTTCGAGGTAGCATGGCTGGTCTGTGGGTGGTTGGGTACGTTACATAAAAATACCAAGAAAATAACAATGATCACTTGATGTTACAATGAAAATCACATAGGAGTTCACTCTTCAAGCCTGGAAACCTGGCGCTTTAGTCTTTATCTCCAAAAATGATCCATAATTCTCCTTCTATGGTTTCTCTAGCTTCAATACTCTTTTTCCCATTTCTCTGCTTGATGTTCTTGCAAAAACATTATGGTGAAAAACTTCATGTTCTCCCCATACTAATTTCTTGTCTTCTCACTCTTCCCAATGTTGATTTTACTTCAACCCCATGCTCACAAATTGACTTCTCACTCTTCCCAATGTTGATTTTACTTCAACCCCATGCTCCCAATAACTATGTGAAAAACAAATTGACTTCTCACTCTTCCCAATGTTGATTTTACTTCAACCCCATGCTCCCAATAACTATGGGATGTGACTTTTCACACCCACCCTATTACATGAGTTTAATGATTGAGCTCTCATACACTTAACCAAAAAATAGAAGGTTGTTCCCAATGATAATAAAATTCAAGAAAGTGATATTGAATTAACAGCCATAAATAATCGCCCCCCTTGGACCTCTCTTAGAAACTCCCTTTTCTTGTGGAAAACTCAACCCTCATCACTCTCCATGTCCTCGAACAGATGGCATCACATTTTATTTATTAGAATTTAGAAATACAATTTTCATATTACATCATTTGGACTAGCCACATTCATATCTACATTATGAATTAATTAAACTAGGGATTATAGCAGGGAAGTTACAACATGGATTTCCATATTTAAGTTTATAGCCATGGAAAAATCATACATAAATGTGTGGTGGATGAAGGAAAATCCACCCATGTTATGCCCTAGTAGTGTGGAAATTCTTAAGGTCTCTATAATGTTCCTTCAATGAAAATATTAAAATATTTTGATGTTCATTTGTTTGAACCATGAGGGATTGTGAAAATCATTCTCATCAAATTGGGTGGAAATAATGTCATTGCCAAAGTGGAGGTGTTATATGTGTTGATTAAATACAATTTCATTTTAGGATGAAGTTGGATGTATGCAATAAAGATATCCATGTCTTCAATATTTACGGTCTTTGAAATTTTACCATAAGGGAAAAATCGTGACCATAGATCAACTTTCTTTTTTCTTAGGAAATCCTAAAAAAAAATGGATAGTGTTGTTCCATTTATAGGCCACAAACTATAAATACCTTCATTTAACCTAGGTATTTTCAAAGACTCAATTTTTCTTGGATTGTAGAAAAGATCTCATGTACAAATCTCATATGTGGCTACCATACCCATGTACTTTATTAGTCCCTTCCCTTCGGGCTGCAGGGACTTATTGTTATAACGCTAATTTTCACCAAACATACTTACCTGGCATTAGGCCATCTCATATTCCTTCTTTGCCAAAACACTACTAAACAACTCTTCTTAAAAAACCCCTTTATAAAGGCCCATGTGCCCTGCTCCATTACTGCACGCGTGTACACGCTAGTTTCCCCAATACAGCTCCTGTGTACCTACAAAAGCACGGAAAAAGGAAAGTTGTTGATCGAAAACACAGCTTTGGGAAAGTTAACTAAACCTTTCGGCCATGTATGGTCAGTCTTTCGACCAAATACCTAGCTCCTTCTATCCTATAAAAGAAGGGGTAAGGGTCCCATTTGAAAATAGGAAAATCATAGTAAAGAGACTATCCCCATTTGAGCATTCCCCTTGTCCCAACCTTTAGCCATCCTTGTGCAAAGAGAAGTATAGAGCAAAGTAGTTGGAGGAAAATTGAAGAGGAGCCCAAGACTAGTTTCAAGGATCAGTGCCGACCACAATTGTAAGTTTACTCTTGTGAAGACTACTACAAAAAGGAATACTTTTTCCATCCTGCCATATCATGTGTTCGAGTTGAATTTTTATTTTATGATATTGTCACAACTAACCCAACAATTAGTATATGAAATGCACGTTCACAACTTTTTGTTTGTTCATGTGTGAATGCAGGTCAGCTTTGGGAGGAGGCTTGAAATCAAAGAGTGAGTGAAATCAAAGGGATCGACATCAAATGAAGGACTTAAGGTAGAGTTAGTGAATCTCATTTACACCTTTGTATTGCATGAATGCGGGGTTTTGTGTCGGGAGAATAGGGAAGAGTAGAAGCCTTGAAATGGTCATTTTCTGCATGCATGATTATAGCCTTTAAATGCTAAGTTCGTAGGAGGGTTTCCCACCCACAACAGAATTGGTGACCATACTGGGGATCTCTAGGGTTTTTTGGGAGTCCTTTTTGGGTATTTTTTAAAAATTGGTTTCATTACTTGTTTTTAGAGTTTCTGCAAAAGTCTGAGCCAACATGGATTCTAGTCTTCCATACCAGTTCTTCTCTCTTACTTTGCTTGGCTGCATTTTCTTTTACGAGAAGTCACAGAGGTACACACAGCATGTATAAGGCCTGCACGTGTGTACTCGCACCCTAGCTTCACATAGCCCGCATGTACATGCTAGCTGATGAAGTGTTAGTCGCGTGTATGATTTCAGAAAAATTCTTTTAGAGAGGCAGTCATCCTCTCCCCTATCAGAAGTGATCCTTCTCAGGGGTTTTCTGGAACTCATTTTAGGCTCTGTGTTTGCATTTTTATAGCTTAGGTTCCACCTCAGATTGGTTTTGTTCTATGAATTTTCCTTGAATTGTTTTCTTTTTTCTGACAAAGTAAGTTTCTGAGTCTTCAAGAGATTCTATTTCTCAATACTAGTAGTCTTTGCCAGTGCTTGATTGCTTGTCTTTTCATTTTTGAAGAGTTTCAGAAGTACATGTGGCCTGCATAAGGTCTACAAGTGCCTTGACTTTACACAGCTCGTGTGCACACGCTGGCTGTTGAACTATCAACAACGTGCACGTGGAGAAGAATTTTTGTTTAAGGAGAGACAGTCATCCTTTTCTTTGACAAAAGTTTATACCTCTCAGGTTTTTTGGCATCTGTCATAGCGATCAGTAACTTAGGTTTGATCACAACAATATCTTTCTTTTTCATTAAGAAGTTTTCCTCAAAATTTTCCTTTTATAGGGTTTTTAGACAAGTGTGAAAGTCCATTTTAATCTGCTTGTGTGTTATTTTTAAAGTGACTCTTTGCAATCTGCGCTTAGGCCAGAAGTTTTCTTGGTCTTTACTTGTTGATATTTTTCCTTTTTTCTTTGTGAGCATTCAAATAAAAGAAAATCTTTTATTTCTTTGTTTGGTTAAGTAGTTATTGGTTTGCATTAATAACTAGGAAAAGTTTTTCTTTTATAAGCTATTGGTTGTTTACTTAGGAAAATAAGTAGCTCGTAGTCAAGCGAAATCCTGTTTTGAGTTTGTTGTTCGAAGATCTTAGAAAAAAAATTTAGTTTGAAAAGCTAATTAAGAATTGTGTCAAGAAGAAGTTATTTTGTTTACAACTTTCTATTTATTTTTATTTCGTCTCTAAAACATCATTAGTTTCACTTTCATAACCTTTGACTTAAGACAAGCCATAAGAAATTAACGATTAATTAAAATCAACTAGACTTTATGTTTGTAGGGTCCATCAATTAGTCTAGGCTAGAGCCTTGATTTAGGTTGGAGAGGAAACTCTTCAAGGCTGCAAAACATACATAAGAGTCTGTGCTAGGGAGTGTTAAAAGTCCAGTATCATGAAAGTTATCCAAGACCCCCCTCTAACACAGGGGCTAAACACGAGGTCGCGTGAGGAAAGGTAGTGGAGATAACCCCTCCATAGCCAGACCAATCGTAGTGGAGAACACATATAGAGGGGTTGTCTTGGGATTCCGTCAATTTCATTTGCCACAGAGCTTCGTGGGTCTCGAATATATTCGAGGTCCTTAGTTTTCTTCTCGATCACTTTCTTTCGATACCCTTTCACAAGTTTTAGGCTCGATACCCTACTCATTGTGGTCTACCCGGCTGTCGACTGTACCCGCCTGGTGACTATTCACGCGCTGGCAACCTAGTTGCCTATATTTTTTAGAGACATACACAGGTGAATGCAGGGGTATACCATGGTACCTAGGACATACATCGGGCCATGCTTTGAAGAGTATACCCAAAGGGTGCTTCTGTGTTCGAGTTGCACTTGCACTGGTAAGTTGCTCTAGTGTTGGTTGTTATAACTGTTCTTCCAACTAGTTTAGTGTTTGCTTCTTTTATCTTGTAGGGTCTTTTTTCTTGTGTATGTTGTTTTTGAATGAATATAAAGCCCTAGTGTGTCTTTGATATTCTCACACAATGGAGGATCATGAGCTTTGCCAGTCATAAAGGATTCTTGTCCTGTTGTTGGTTACACTGGAGCCACCCCCGCCACCGTTAAGGAGAAAGCTCAACCAACAAGGGTCTTTTGAAGCGACCGAGTCACAGGAAACTGTTCCCGACCAACATCGGGAGGAACCAACTATTTCAGACCTTGGAGTAGAAGCTCTCGTTCCACCTAAAACTCCAACCACTTATCTTTTGGCAAACATCATCGCACAGATTTATCATTACGGGCGCCAGACAATGTCACATGCAACAATGGAAACAAATGCTGCGACTTGTTCTGGGACTTATTCTATTCCCACTATGGATGTCACCACAGGGGGTGTTCCACCTCCTAACCCACCATCACCAGTATGAGCCACCATGGTATCAACTTCCTCTACCTCGAGCAGTGGTCTGATCCCATCTTTGGTAGCGACCATTGCTCCTTTCATATAGAGTGTAACAGGCCCTTCGTTCTCATATGGGATGCCTAGCTCAGGTACAATCCTTGTACTATCCTACTCCACTTTATAAACTTTAGGTCTGGGGGTAGGGAGATCTAACGCTCCTCTGCAAGGACGCATGGGGGGAACTTCTGCTCCCTTTAACGCTTTCCCTTATGGGGGAGGTCATATACCTTCTTCGTCCCCTTTGCTCGGTGGTAACCACCAACAATCCGCCAGGACAAACACACACCATAGTTCACTTGGAGTAGGGAGTCAAGGACCACCTTCTCTTAATATGTCGGTAGGTTCGACACCATTTTCTTTGTTCGGTGCATTTGGTAACAAGACTTTCTCGTTAGCTACTTTCATGACTATAGGCAACCCCAGTTATGGCCAACCTAATCCTATGCAGGGTACTATTCTTGCACATGGGGAAAACCTAGGAACTTCTTCCACATCAGGACCTTGGAATTCTTGGCAAGGATCAGCTCCCTCATCAGGAATACCGATCTGGGGAAATTGTTTTCACAACCAATGGAACCCCGGGCAAGGTGAAATACCTATGCCCATGGGATCGGCATGGGGCAACCCTTCCCAAAGTCCTATGAATGTAATGCATGCCCAACCATCTATGTCCTATTTTGAGAATCAGCCAATAATGTCTCCTCAAACACAAAATCTATATGCTGGTCATGGCCATGGTTTTTACCAGAACCTCGACCAACAACCCAACTTCTCCTGGCATCCTGGTGCCAATCAAACTCTAGGCCCCTCTTTCCATAGTTATCATCAACAACAACCAAAACTACCTTTCTTGGAAACATTACATTTTCCAGACTCGACAAGGTTGTTGGATGACCCCATCTGTCATGATCCAGATTGGCCCCCTATGCCGGCGAAATTTCCTTTAGACATACAAAATTTCGAAGCCAAGCCTAACGAAGATCCAGGGGATCTTGTGACCACCTTCCATCTTTTGTGCTTGTCTAATTCGTTGAAACACAACTCCATAAAATTGTGATTGTTTCAATGCACTCTCATTGGGAGTGTTGTGAAATGGTACATCGAGCTTGACCGCTCAAGATATTCTTCCTTCGGAGAATTGGCAATGACATTCCTAAACCATTTCCAATTACCTGTGAGATACGACGCCGACACAAAATTGTTGGCCAATTTAGAACAAACAAAAGCGGACCATATCTTTGATCACATCTGAGAATGGAGACACTGGAAGAGTTTGATTAAGGTACCAGTCCCTCCAGCATTCCTGCTTGAGTGGTTCCTTAATTCTTTGGTCCCCCAACTATCCAAAGACATCGCAATGTCGGGAGTGTTTGCCAAAGAAGATTCCATCATGAGAGCTCAACAGCTTGAGATAATTTATTCTCAGTGTGGTTTACTATACGAGATTTTTCCAGATTCACCACGATCCATACTTGATAAAACCAAATAGAGAGATAGACCACATGCTGATGGTATTGTAGGTTCAGCACAAATAAATCCTGCTAAACAACTGACAAAAAAATTGCATCAATTGTCTATACGACACACAACGACCAGCCAAACTACTGTTTCGGCAGCTCCCCCTAACCAAATGTCGGATGTACACAGTGTGTAATCGACAAATTTGAAGGCCACCCAGCAGCCTGATGGAAATAAAAAACAACGTAAGAAGGGTAAGGGGGGATAATAAACCCACTAATAATGTTGGCGGGGGAAACATCGAGAAACAAAAGGTGAAGTATCTGTGTAACCTGTGCGCGGAAGACCACCCGACCCACCAGTGCCCTCGGCTTGCAGAGGCCCAAACGTTTGTGTCACAGCAATAGCCTGTTGTATAAACGAATCCATTTCAACATGGGAAAAACCTAACCCAAGCCTCTACAAGCGCAGAAGGGGGAAGTTAAGGACCCTCCTTGTCTTCAAACAATCCTGCATCCGCGAATGTGTATATGATGAAAGGTGATGCTTTTATATCAACTATATCACATGACTACAGTAAGCCAAGAACCTCTAAGAAAGGTAAAGAAGCTGAAATCCCATCTCTTCCTCTCCAGATCAAGAAGACTTTGGGTGAAACAATGACACGTATCCCAAAAGGTGCGTTCAATAAAGCTTCTCACAACCCAAACACAAGGGCTGCCCAGAACTATTCTGTGGTGGAGGATTTGTCTCAAACCCCTTGTGTGATGTTTGCTTTGGAGGTCCTCCAAAGATGCCCTTCCCAGAGGAAAGATTTGTTAGTTTCTTTAGGATCTGTTGAGACTTGTAATCTGGGTACAATCATGCTTGATACAACTGACTTAAAACCTCGTCTCCCTTACCACGTAGCATTTCAGATAGTAGTGGCTTACCCCACGAAAAATTTTACTTAGAACATTTTCCGCACGGTGGTTGATGAGGGAGCCTCGACATGCATCATGTCATTGGTGTGTTGGAAGGCCATTGGCCATCTTGTTTTGTCTTCGTCACCTACTCTTCTTACCACTTTCGACGGTCGTTCTTTCTGACCACATGGAATCATCCCCTCTTTTCCCATACAGTTAAGAGGGAAGACTGTGTGTGTCGAGGCAGAAGTAGTTGACGCATACCTCGACTACAATCTCTTGTTAGGTAGGAGTTGGACCTATGCCATGCAGGCAGTGGTCGCTATAGTTTTTCGAGTCTTGTTGTTTCCACACGAGGGCCGAATCATGACCATTTTCCTTCTCCCGACTTGGCCCTTCATTGGGGGCATCTGCGGTCCCAATGATTGATAATCCTCATCTGGGCATCGTCAACATAGGAGTTGGTTTGTGCCCGCCTTTGATGGGTACTTTCGATTACCCGCCTCCTCAAGGCGATGTCAAGTTCATATCAGACCACCATAAGGTTGAAATTTTCCAAGTTTCGTCGTTTCACATGACTTACTTCAATGATCCGTGGATTCTTCCTTCCCCATCAGCCATGATGGAAGGGACAGGGCACCATGGTATGTCCATGCCCTTGTCCATGACAGAAGCAGCGTACTCTTTAGTCCAACAAGCTTCATCTAACATCGATCCAAATCCTTCACAAGAGTTACATCCGATTCTAGAGCTTATTTGGGCTCAAGGTTCCCTCGCTAATACCGATTTGTTAGACTTAGTCTTGCCCTCAAACAAAGTAGTCATTGAAGAAATGACTAGTCTGGACAAACCCTGGGACAATCTCCATCACAGATCATACTTCCTCCCAGAGTTAACTAGAATTGAAGCAGGGGAATTCACCTGGACTATGACTGGAGATATCTCTTGTCCTATCAATCCCTTGGCTACACATGAGATTTATGCCAAGGGTAATATGGAAACTATTGTTGAAACTATACCGATTAATATCTCCAAAACCCCTAAAGATGCAGAGAATGTTTTCGTCAGAGCTGATTGTTCCCCTGAAGAGATTCAAATATACATAGACTTATTTAAAGAATTTTGTGATGTTTTTTTCTGGTCATACAAGGAAATTCCAGGCATTGATCCAAAAATAGTCGAACATGAAATCAAAACTTATCCTAATGCTAAGCCAGTTCGACAGAAGCTTCGTCCAGTTAATCCCAGGAAAGAAACAACTATTAAGGTTGAAGTAGAGAAACCACTCAAAGTAGGTTTTATCTATCCTGTCCATTTGACCCAATGGGTGTCAAATCCTGTGCCGATCAACAAGAAATATGGCACGATTCACGTATGTATGGATTTTCATGATTTGAACAAAGCCTGTCCAAAAGATAATTTTCCCACACCATTCATTGACTAGATAGTCGATGAATGTGCTGGTTGCGAGGCTTTTTCTTTCATGGATGGTTTTTTGGGATATAATCAGATACAGATCAAACCCAAAGACCAGCACAAAACAACTTTCATCTATCCATGGGGTACATTTGCCTATCGTAAGATTCCTTTTGGTGTCAAAAATGTTGGAGCTACCTTCCAACGGGCCATGTATTTTTCTTTTCATGATCTCAAGCATATAGTCGAAGCCTATTTATATGATTTAGCATCACGATCTCGCAAGAGAATGGATCATCCCAGACACCTCTGACTTATCTTTGAGTGATGTCGCTACTTACGGATTCACTTGAATCCAAACAAATGCAGCTTTTGCGTAACGTCAGGACGACTGCTCGGTTTCATAGTCTCAACAATAGGAATCATGTTCGATCCACTCAAGGTGGAGGCAATATTTCAGTTTCCTCCCCCGCATACAATCCTTCAACTTCAAAGTTTACAGGGAAAAGCAAACTTTTTGAGGCGTTTCATGGCCAACTATGCCGAGATCACAAAGGGATTTATGCATTTTCTAAAGAAAGATGTCCCTTTTCATTGGGACGAAGCCGCTCAACACTCTTTCAATGCATTGAAACATTCCCTCACGACTGCCCCTCTGCTCCAGCCAACTAATTATAACAAAGATTTGTTATTGTACTTGGCTGCAGCAGAGTCGACTATTAGTACGGTCTTAGTTCAGGAGAATGACTTCCTCTCAGAATATGTGATTTATTACCTGAGCCAGGGCTAGTTCAACTGGAACTCAATTATTCGCATATTGGAAAACTGGTGTTGGCAGCCGTTCATGCTGTTCAACAGTTCTGTCATTATATTTTGTTTCGCAAGACCACCGTCATTTCCATTGTGAATCCATTTCAATATGTATTAACACGACGCGTCATTGGCAGGAATATCAATAGATGGATAGTTGTGCTTTAGGAATTTGACTTAGATTTTGTTTCGATGAAATCCAAAAAGTCACTGGTCTTTGCGGAACTCATCTCGGAACTTCCGGTTGAATCCGATGAGGTTATGCCCAAAGAGTCGCCTATTAGAGGAGACATGTTTTTTATCACATCTTTAGATCCCTGGTATGGAGATATACTTGTATATCTCTAGACTTTGAAGTGCCCTCTTCTGCTTCTCGTGATGAGTGTTGTCGTATACACCATCAAGCTAAGAACTATTTCATACTTGACGACACTTTGTATCACTGAGGTGTAGATTGCATCCTTCGCCGATGTCTCACTCATGGAGAAGCAATTATCTTTCTTAACGACTGCCATACTAGAGGATGTGGCGGTCATTTTTCTAGATAGGAAACAACCCAAAATATTTTACAAGACAGTTACTTCTGGCCAACGTTAATCAAAGATTGTATCGAATCAGTCAAGAAGTGACACCTGTGTCAGATCTTCTCTCAGAAGATGAGGGAACATCCCACTCCCATGTTTCCTGCCATCACAATTGGTCCCTTCACCAAGTGGGGGATTGATTACACTACATGCAACCCTCCTTTAGAAATGGGGCATCATTATATCATTATAGCCGTAGACTACTTCACGAAGTGGGTCGAAGCTATGCCAATGTTTAAATATGATGGAGAGACTGCAACTCTCTTTTTGTTCAACCAGATAATCGCAAGGTTCGACGTCCTAAGAGATATTTTCACTGGCCATGGAAGTCACTTTCAGAACCAAATGATGACCGAATTAACATCAAATCTTGGGTTTCGACAAGAACATTCGTCACCCTACTACCCCCAAGTGAACGATCAGGTGGAAGCTGTAAATAAATCTCTTAATACCATCCTACAGTGAACAATCAATTTGGCCAAGTCAAATTGGCATTTGATGTTATACTCGTCATTATGGGCTTACCGAACGTCTATTAAGACTGCAACTGGTTTCTCACCTTTTCAACTCGTTTACGGGCTGGAAGCAGTATTGCCTATAGAATGTCAGATCCCATCCCTAAAGTTGGCAGTACAGTTACTGCCAAACACTTCTCCACTTGAAGAGCAGTTATTATACCTTGAGAAACTCAATGAGAAGCATCGTGATGTGGCCCTGGCCAATGAGGCTCACAAACAAAAATTCAAGTGCCAATATGACTAGTTTGTTCGTCCTTGGATTTTCTCTGAAGGTGACCTTGTCCTAGTCTATGACCAGGATAAGGACTCCCTGGGGGTAGTCAAATTCAAAGCCATGTGGTTCAGACCTTTCATCATAAAAGAGGTTCTAAAAAAGGGTGCTTATTGTCTGGCATGCTTTGAGGGAAATGCTTTGGTGGAGCCTAGAAATGGGCTCTACCTCAAGAAGTATTACTCATAGGTAGGTCACCCTGGGTAACTTTTTGTAACATATGTATAGTCTTTGTACTATTACTTTTTGGTTTCTTTTGGTTTTATGGACGTTTCATTTTTGATGTTATCTTTTGTCACTGTGGAAATTTCAAGTGAATCAGAGGTGTTCGTTGGGTATGCAGACGACGCTAGTTGGCACACTCAGAGGCTTGCCTCCGCAACTTTGGTAATTTTTACACCTCAGGGATAGTTATTATCTTCAGGAGGTATATGTTTAGGCGACACCACAAAAAATGTTTCTGAATACAGTGCAGTTATTGAGTTTCTTTGTGACACTCTGTCATTTGGTATCTCTCACCTCTGGGTCTATTTAGACGCTCAGTTGGTTGTGTCTCAGTTAAATAGAGTCTACCATGTTCAGGATCCTACTTTACACCGACGATTCCTTAGGGTACATCTCTTAGAATGAATCTTTGATTATATTACATATTTTCATGTTCCTAGAAGATTAAATCAAGTCACATATACTGTAGCTAATCAAATCTTAGATTGACATCTCGCACACATATACGAAAGACATACACATGCACATGTAAATACATTTTTTTTTCCATAAGACATAAAAAGACATAAAAATCCATATATAATATCAAAATCATCAGAGTACATAGGTGGGCGCAAGCGCCTCAAAAATATGATCAGTAACAAGTCATGGGGCTTATGCCCTCAAAAAATATACAAGTAGTGCCCTCGGCATGTGAAAAGTCCAGCCTAACTAAGGACGGGGCCTGTGGGCCCTGTTGTAATAATCAACGATGTTTTCCAAACGTCGAAAAAGATGGACCCATGTCTGTGGTACCCCCACTATGTGAGGCTGCATAGATGGTTGCAGATCCTCAATCTATGCCATGGGGATTGTGCGAGTGAGTGAGGTAAAATTTCACTCTCCTCGTCTCAGAACCCGCTCAGCCTCACCGACTGGAAACTCTCCTGCTACTGTCGGTCTTCCTGTGATGGTGGGTGCGGCCCCTGGCCGAGGACATCGCCTATTCTTTGCATAATCTGCTGGTTGCACTAGCCCCACATCTGCACATAATAGACACATATCTGTCAAATGCTATGGTATAAAAAAAATGATATATCTAAAAAACAACATAAAAATTACATATGTTTAAAAAATAAAAAAACCAACGATGCAAACTTACCCATCTCTCCTTGCTCCTCACCGGGAGGTACATGTATCTCAGGGTCTCTTGAGAAGTCAATCCCAGCATAAGGGTAATCCTCTATGACTGGGATCTGTCGCAACAACAAAGAAAAAAAGTAGTCATCAAAGGACTCATTGGTCCTTCTTCCCCCCTGTCGTGGAAACAACACTGCCCATCTACATATCGCGGGAAGAGAGGCCTGATGCCCTCATACCACCTCTTAAGGGATGGAACTGGGCACTCTTTCACAGAAGAAAAAGAAAATAATCATTCCAAACCCGAAGTTACTTTGAGTCCGCAACTAGTAGTTTGTTAGTTGCCTCTTCATACAATCCAGTAATGTGGTGCACCAATAACAAATATGTGCATTTAAGCACTAAACTACATAGTTCATCTGTGCACGAGACATCTGATTCAAAGCCGTAGACCCAGTAATCCTCCCAATGAGCAACATAATTGCCTGCAGTGCTACGTCTGAGATCTTGCTTATCGGCACTTGCGAGCTCTTCCGGTCTGTACCCACCTCACAATGGAGTCCAATCAACTTCGATATATTGTGAGGCCCAGAGGGAAATGTACGAAAGTTGACTGGTTCCCCTCTCCTAGAGAGGCCAGTCAGAAAGTATATGTCCTTTGCCATTGGAACCAATGACTACCCCTCTAGCATAAAGGCCTCTGCATCGGGATGCCAGTAGTCAACCAAGGCATTCAGTAGCCTAGGTTGTGCTCGCATGAAAGGACATAGAAAAAATTTCAACAATCCACATTGCATTAACGCAGCAACAACATTAGGGTCTTCCCCAACTAGAGCACTAATATCCTCATGCTCTCTTTCTCTCTAGTGCACATACATCCTACACATGGGAAAAGTTTAGGAGGGTTAATTCTTGCTTTTTAAAATTCTTTTGCACTAAATGGAGGGTCCACTTGGGCTATTGTGATGATAGTCTCATGTACACGCGGTCTGCCATAAGACAGAGCGAGTGTACATGCGAGCTGTCATAGGACAACCCATGTGGATGTAGGGCCGACCTTTTGAAGGTCGACGCCCCCCCCCCCAAAATGAAACTAAATGCCTAAATAAAGAATTAGATTGCAATATAAGGTAGTTTATACTTACTTGGTCCAAGTGGATGGTTTTTTTGTCCACCGAGGCTCCCGGAATCAATTCTTTTCACAAAGGGGAAGTTTTGGATTTTATTCAATTTCCGAATTAACAATGGTGATAATGAGCTACCAACTTCTATTTATAGAGGTTTTTGGCCTCTTTTTGTCAATTTTCAGACCCTTTTGTCATTTTTTCTAAACTGAAAATCATTTAATATGGTTCAAGAGTCTTCTTTGGATGGTCATGGGAAGTTTTTCTTTGGGTATTGGGAACTTTTTTTTTTTTTTGAGATTTGGGCATTTTGACGGTCCTTTGGTAAAAAGTCATTTTTTCCAACTCATTTCATTTAAGTCAGGATTACACCTCCACTTTCTACATCTCATTGTCTTTTTCTCTTTGCCATAGGATCGATCCCACCAAGTTGCGACATAGAACCATTATTGCTTCTTTAGAAGTGTCGTAATTTGGTGGTAGAGCTTACCGTAACATGGATGCCCTAGGTAGATCCTAGTTGCATTATGGTTTCCATGATGTCACCAATGACTATAGGCCTAGGAGTCCCTTTTAGTTTTTATTGATTATGAGTTTGAGCCTCATTTGCATGATTCCTTATCACTCTTGACTTCACCCTCGGGACTCCCAAAACATAAAGGGTCTTCTTTTAAGCCCTTTTCAGACCCTCTAAGCATGAAAAGATTGTCGAGCGATCTTGTGGCCTTTCACGCTCATTAAACTGAAATTTGAAGTCACGTCTATCTGGCGGTAGTTTACCCCTTTTTCGGTCCGGATGGTCAACTATATGAACAAAGGTATACTCTAGAGGCCTCATATCTCTAGAAGAGTACCCTCAGGTATAATTTTAACCCTTTTTCGGGCCTAAGGGACTAAATTTATGAAAAAGGAACCCCCACAGAGTCCATAGTTAAGCTCTTTTTAGACTCCCTAAAATTGAAAAGATCGCCGAGTGACCTTATTCTTTCACACTCTTTAAAATGGTCCAGAAGAACATTCTTGACATAGTCCATAGTTAAGCTTTTTTCAGAATCCTTAAAAACAAAAAAATTGTCGAGTGATCTTGTCTTTATCACACTCGTTAAAATGGTTTTGAATAGATGTCTCGTCGGTGCTAGTTTACCCCTTTTTCGAACCGACTAGACTACCTTCGAAAAAGGTACCCCATAAGAGTTTCCTGTTACATTTTTTCAAACTCTCTAAATATGAAAAACCGTCGAGCTTACCTTCTCTGGGCTCGTTAAACTTACATCGAAGGGTGTTACCATTGCATGTCTTATTAATCACATTTGTAGACCCACGTCTTTGACCTAATGTCGACTCCATGTTTCTCTCAACCAAACCATCTGAAACATGTCTTATACACAAGCCCTGTAGCACTTTGCCTTTGCGTCTTGACACCTTTGGCCCTAAGAAGGATTTTTTTTTAGTGTCCTTGATTTGAACATCAGTCTTGTCCTTGCACCTCGAACTCGTATGTTTGCGACACTCATTCCTCCTTTGTAATGTAGCATTATTTTATTCTTTTTTCCAAATTATTGAAAAAGACAAAAAAATCAAATATACCCCAAAAAGAGGAAGGGAAAAGTATTTTCTTTGTATTGGTAGCACAATGAGTCACCCTTGGATAAAGCACATCCTTCCATTTGTTCGTCTAGCCTTGAGATTTAATATGACCTTAGGAAGTTGTTCCCACTACATTGAGTTGAGTCCTCCTTTGTTTGGTTATTCTTCCAAACATATGGAGAGTTTGTGTTGCTTCCTGCCTCGTGAACTTATGTTAATGCCATGCTGCCTAAGTCTCATATTTTGTTGTGTTGTTGTACAAGGGAAGTTTTTACCAAGCCTGAGTTGGCCCATCTATAGTTTGTCTCTTGCCCTCATGCCTGTCCATCCCGAAGGTCCAATCAAGTCTTTGTTCAAAATCCATGAAGCCCTCAACCTGATCATCAAGATCCTCTAGTCCATGATCGAAGAGCCGTCGAAGACCTATGGGTAGTGAAGTCGTACACTCATATTACACTCCTACCTGAGTTTTGAATATTTTTAAGTTGATGCTCAAGCTCTAAAGACCTCATCTCCAGCCATCAGGACTTATCAGCTTCTAGAAGATGGATACTATAAATGTATATCTTTTTTATTTCGAGATGTAGATCCGTTGTGTATTTCTCATGGATACACTTTATACAATTATATGACATGGATCTACAGTGTATTTGATTGGTAGCCATGATTTTATCTCATTCTGAGCATGGGTATGCCCGCCTTGGTGAGACAATTGTTATTTTGCAGATGGCACCTCCTGAATTCTGGTCCCTGGGCTCACCGGTTTGTTATGTTGATAAACATTGGTAATGTATTTCGGCCATTAAATTTTCTTCTGACCTCACACATTAGGGGGCATCTATTATAACCCTAATTTGCACCAGACATACTTACCTAGCATCAGGCCATCTCAGATTCCTTCTTTGCCAAAACACTATTGAACAACTCTTCTTAAAAAAATCCTTTATAAAGGCCCACATGCCCTGATCCATTACTGCACACATGTACATGCTATCTTCCCCAATACAACCCGCATGTACCTACAAAAGTACGGAAAAAGGAAAGTTTCTGATGGAACACACAGCTTTGGGCAAGTTAGCTAAACCTTTCGGCCATGCATGGTCGGTCTTTCGACCAAATACCTAGCTCCTTCTAGCCTATAAAAGAAGGGGTAAGGGTCCCATTTGAAAAGAGGAAAATCATAGTAAAGAGACTATACCCATTTGAGCATTCCCCTTGTCCCAACCTTTAGCCATCCTAGTGCAAAGAGAAGTATAGAGAAAAGAAGTTAGAGGACAATTGAAGAGGAGCCCAAGACCAGTTTCGAGGAGCAGTGCCGACCACATATTGTAAGTTTACTCTTGTGAAGACTAATACAAAAAGGAATACTCTTTTTGTTCAGCCATATCATGTGTTCGAGTTGAATGTTTATTTTATGATATTGTCACAACTAACCCAACAATTAGTATATGAAATGCAGTCTCACAACTTTTTGTTTGTTCATGTGTGAATGTAGGTCATCTTTGGGAGGAGGCTTGCAATCAAAGAGTGAGTGAAAGCAAAGGGATTGACATCAAACGAAGGACTTAAGGTAGAGTTAGCGAATCTCATTTACACCTTTGTATTGCATGAAAGTGGGGTTTTGTGTCGGGAGAATAGGGAAGAGTAGAAGCCTTGAAATGGTCATTTTTTGCATGCATGATTAGATCCCTTAAATGCTAAGTCCATAGGAGGGATTCCCACCCACAACACTTATAATAATCAATTTTTCATTTTTACATTAGTATGGCACAAAAAACAATCACTTTAACCAAAGTTTTTAAAACTTGATGCAAATTTCAGAGTCTCATTTGTTTTTTAGGCTAAAGTTTCAAGTTTGAAGCCTTATTTGGCCTCTTCCCGAGGCATACCCTGAACATATATTAGCTTAAAAGGACATTCAATTACATATTCCGTTTGTAATATTCTTGAATTCAAGTAATGATAGGCCTAATTCTAGCATTAGGTCTTGGCATTAAATGTTAAATGGTTTTTCCATCTTAAAATTTGGAATTCCCTTGAGCCGCTTTGTCACATGCTACTTGACTTTCGGGATGTTGTCCATCTATTGTTCCCATGTGCTCCACCTTGTTTTCCTTCTCTCATGTGTTCCACCTTGTTTTCCTACAGGTACCCATGTGTTTCTTCAAGCTCGATGTCGCCTTCGAAGTCAAGCTCAATGTCACCTCGTCCTACTTGGGAGACAATCACTTGCAAACCAAGTTGTTCCATATCTCTCTGTTCGCCTTGAAGGTCATCCCAATTTGTTTCAAAGGCTACAAGAGCAACCTAGCTCAAGCAAGCCACAACAAGAGAGGGCTTTAGGAGCAACCTGGCTTGGGCAAGCATCAACAAGAGGACTCAACTGCCCAACTCTGCTCCCCCTATTTCTTGCAAGATCGAAAAGAGATAAGTTATTTCATTATCGAACATGTAAAATTAATTCTTAGTCCTTATAGGTTTAGAGATTCAGTGTGAAAATGAAAATAGTAATTTCTGGACTCAAATAATTTGAATGTAGGAAATACATGAAAATCCAAATTCTAAGCCTGACTACAATAATCTCTTTTTATCTTTGTATATGGGAAGAATGGTGAATTATGTATCCGTCCAGTGACTTCCATGCTGGACTCTTTTGCGTTCAATGGGGGTGCTTCTTTTGCGCCTTCCTCCTGCACCTCTTCTTCTTCCTTCTTATGGACTGGTGAGGCGGTAGTTGATAATTGATCTCCATCCACGTGAAAAGATGCAATGGAACCATTCTTCTCCTGTTTGTTTTATAGAGACAACGACCATCAGAGAATGATGGGGCTTCTAAAATAACAGTCTACAACTTCTTCCATAGTTGTGAGAAGAAGCAGTAAGAATTATAGAATTTATAAGCATAATACAATATGTATGTTTCTTACTATAAAATTGTTATTTGTCATATGATAAATAAGCATGATAATCCAAGGGAGATCAATTTTCCAGTGCTCAGATAATCAACTACATATTCATGGACACTGGAAATAAAAAAATCGAAGATTCTATCCTTCTTGAAAATATGTGTGATATACTATATTTTTTGTAATTGAACACCATCACACCTTTTAATTAATCCTATTTACTCCAACCTTCTATCCAGAAGAAAGATTGTAGAAAGATTGCAATAATTGGAAAAATCCTTCGGTTCAAAGTCATGATGAACTTTAGGATGGTATGCTGATATTCATGTGGAAAAATATCTAAATTTTTAAACAATGACGTTTAGACAGAGTATAGAGGAAATCAGATGTTACAAATTCACAAGCTAACGTTAAAAAAAAATCTTATCATCTACTAGAAGTCCCAGTCCCAATGCAGGTTGCAACCCTATATAATGATGTTATAATATTATTCATTGTATACCTCATCTGCTACAGAGCAATTCCTTCTGTTTGTGAAAAATTTATAACTTTCTGCTTGACACACCATGTATTCTTATTTTCATTTGAATAAATACTCCCATTCTTCCCCATGAGGGTCAAAGTCTGTTGTATTATCTTTGTTTCCACCTCCACTAGCATCAAGACTCCCATGCCAATGACCCTTTAATTCAGTTAAACCTAGAATAGGTATTGCAACAAGATTACATTACTTTTTCGATTGTCCAGACAAGCCTCTCCCATATTGCCCATCACAAGATATATAAAACACAGGTCACATGTCCTCCTGAATGGAAAGATGCTTCAACATTGGTAAGAGTACCTGCAAAAACTTATTGTCATCTGAGCATGCTCTAGTAAAATAAATGCAACATATTGTTTAAAGGTTGCAGTAATTGTCAAAGATGATTGTCCGGTGAAGACCATGAGAAAATCATGAAAAATCCTTTACATGCATTTGATATTTGACATGCCCTAATCCTTAGAATGGATAAATAGCTGAGCAATTGAAATAAGAATCTAGATGAGAAGCCTTCAAGACATTCACAAAACTTGGTTGCGAGTTCAATCTCAGGCGGTTTCCAAGACTTAACACTTGTGCGCAAATCTGGCTGGATTTGCATGGAACAAACCTATCATCATTTGGAAAATTGAAGAAAAATGTTTGAGGAAATTTTGGGCATAGGTTTGAAAACATCTGATGCTTGGCATCTTTGGATCCTCCCTAGTGCTCTTAGGTATTATCGAGATCCTTATATCAATGCTCTGGAACTTAAATACTTGAGGAAATATATTTAAATATTTGATATCTGGTATCATATGTAATTTACACATATAAATACCATAATCATGCAACAGATAGGAACATTCGCATTTGCATTGATCGAGGTGGGTTTCAATAGCTTCACCTCCATAGAAAAGAAACACCTGAAGGTGGTCTCGGCTATGCGCGTGGTGACGATGGTTCAATCCACTTCCAATATCTCCGTTCAAGCTGGTTCAATTCTCTCTAGTCTCTCTCAGCAGTAGCATTTTTATGGGAGTGTGGAGCCCATGAAATAAACTTATTAAGCGAGCACTCATATTCCTGTGGTTGATTCAGTCTCCTACCCCTTCCCTATTTGTGAACTGTTCCCGATTGTTAAATATAATGTAACCTCAATAGTCTGACTGTACACTGCCAGCTGTACTGGACAGCTGTACTATCTATTTTTGTCTTGTTTGAGCCTATTTAGCTCAGCCATCTCCCATTGCATTGTACGAACTTCTTCAGTACTTCTTCATACATTTCAATACACTGTTCTATTCTTTTCTCTCTGCATTTCTCTTTGCTTCACAATTTATCATGGTATCAGAGCTTCAGCAGTAGGACTCTTCACACAGCCTGGAGAGAAACACGATCCTCACAGCACAGAGCTTACACGGATATTGAGAGCATGCGACATAGTCTCTTTCACGAGGTTTGGATATTCGTCCGTCATACTCTCGAAAGATCCTCGCAGGAAAATTCCACGAGGAATTTGTCTATAATACTCTCTAAATATCACCGTAAGAAGCTCATGTGAGGTCGCAGAGTGTACGTCGCTCAAAAGATCGAGGAAGAAGAGATTGCAGAAAGAAGAAACTTTAAAGATTCTTGTAATTTTTGAGAATCGTCAAAGATTGATGAAGAAGAGTTGCAGGACATAAGAACTCTTGAAGAATTCAAAGAATTCATTCACAATCGTTAAAGATTGCTGCAGCTGGAAGCATCGTTTAAAGTTTTTTGAAATTTGCTCAAATCTGTCAAAGATTGTAGCAGAGAATGAAGAACTCGTGAAATTCTTTCAAATCTTTGAAAGATTCACGAATCTTTCTTCCACGGGAGTAAAGAACGTGTCTCAGGTGCAAAGAATAGCCATTGCGGCCATAAGATTTGTCCTGCGAACGGATCCGGAGCAGGAAACCAGTTCAGAAGGGACGAAGAGAGCACGAAAAAGGTGAAAGAATTTCAGTTGTTAGATCTTGCGCAGAGGCTCGACATTCGTTGGATCAGCAAGAAAGTGCACGAGGTTTAGTCCTCTGCAGCACCAAGGAGAAATTCTTTGACTTGTGAAGTCATGAAATCCTAACATCATCTGGATCGTCCATCAAGAAACATGTGGCAATATCTTGGCATTTCGCTAACTCGCAAGGTGTAAAGGTCAGAAGACATGTCGTGAGAATTCGCAAATCGTGAAATCACCGTCCATTCTGGACCATTGGATTGAGAAAGATCGTGAGCCGTCGATCTTATCCCATCGCAAAATTAGGAATCATGAGTTGGACGAGCAAAGGTTATTTGCACTCTAAAACTCCGATACGCGAAATCCCGAAAGGACTTGTGAGCCGTCCATCTCAGAGGATAGGTGGCAGCAGATCCAAACCATCACTCCATCGCCATTTCGGAGTTCGGGATATTGGAGGTCTCATTGACAAAAGACACTCCACAGGGAAAGTCACGAAATCATGATTCACGATATAGCAATATGATCACAACAATCCATCTTAGAGGACAGGTGGCAGCAGATCCAAGTGTTGTCAAATTGGCATATCGGAGTTCACGGTTTTGAAAGACTATTGCAACACGAGTTCTAAAATCGTGAAATCGCGATTCACAAAATAGCGATAAGATTGCAGCTGTCCATTTGTTTGGACATGTGGCGGACATCGAGGAACTCGTCGGCATTTCGACAATCGCAGTTTCAAGTTGACAGAAAAATTTGGAGTTGCAAGTCACAAACTCATGAAATGACGAGGACCGTCCATCTTGAGGGGATGCATGGCGTCAATCCATGGTCACGGGAAAATTCCTAAAAAGGAAAGGGCCATCGGCACATCGAGATTCAGTAAATCGCGAAACCTGAGGACAAGGGATCGGGTTTCTTTATGGTGAAAAACCCGAAGCAGCCTTGAGCTGTCCATCTGTTGGGATGCGTGGAAAAAATTGAGGCCTTCGGAAAAATCCTGATAGGAGAGTGCATCGGCATTGCGGGATTTGGCAAATTGCAGATCCTAGAGACGACAAGTCCGGAATAGAACAAATCGCGAAATCGCGAGGAGAAATCAGGACTGTCCAAAAGAGGAGGACGCGTGGCAGAGATCGAAGGAATCGGGAAAGTCCCAAAAGGATAGCGCCATCGGTAAATAAGAGATCGGGGAATAGAGGAGTCATAAGAACTCATCAACAGGGTTCACGAAGTCCCAATTTGCGATATCCCGACAAGATCTAGACCGTCAGATCATCAGAAGATCTGGACCGTTGAATTGTCTAAAGGCAATTTTTCGCATTTCGGCGATTTGCAAGACAAAAAACGAGAAAAGCCCATAGCACTTTAACACAAGGCGCATGGTCACATTGCACGGTGACTAAGGCCAATTCAAGGCCGATAAGCTTTTTTCGGCCATCGGCAAATCAACGTTTCGACGATTGGAGGTAAATACAAAATTTTTTCCTGTATTTTTTCTGCAATTTTTTTTATGGCGTCGTCTAGCAATTTAGGACCAACTCAGGGTCCGATTCTTCTGGGAAATAATTATGAGTTTTGGTCTCTTCAAATGAGGTCATTCTTCCAAGCACAAGAGTGTTGGGAACCAGTGGATCTTGGATATGTGGAAATAGATCCAACTGCCCTTTTTGCCATGACAAATGCGCAGAAAATTGCTCAGGCAACATAGAGGAACAAAGAAAATAAAGCGAAATTCTGGATTCAAAATTCTGTAGATGATTCGATTTTCTCAAAAATCACAGGCGCTAGTACTTCCAAATAGGCCCGGGACATCCTTAAATATTCCTACCAAGGAAATGACAGGGTCAAAATAGTTAAACTGCAGACCTTGAGGACGTAATTCGAGACTCTAAGGATGACAGAGTCTGAAAATGTGGATCAGTTCATGACCAAAGTCATGGGCATCGTGAACCAGATCAGATTGACTGGTGAAACCATCACTGATCAACGCATTGGTGAGAAAATACTTAGAAGTTTACCCAAGAAATTTGAAATGGTTGTAACAACAATCCTTGAATCCAAGGATCTGTCAAGATTTTCAACAGATGAACTAATTGGTTCTCTGGTGACACATGAGACCAGACTGCATCTCACAGATGAGTCAATCTCCAATGCCTTCAAAAATCAATTCTCCTTCAGCAGAGGGAGAGGCAGAGGAAGAAGCAGAGGTCACCAAGGAAGAGGGAGCAATCACAGTTACCCTCACTCCAGTGGAGGTAATAGACAACAGTATCCGAATCAAAATTTCCAAGGTCAAAGACAACAACAACAAAATCAACATCAGAATTTTCAGCCTCAAAGAGGCAGAGGGAGAAGATCAAATGAGAAATCAAGCATACAATGCTATTACTGCAAAAAGTATGGGCACTATGAATCTGAATGTAGGAAGAAGCAAGCAGATCATCTCTCAGGCAGATCACATGTGTCAAATCACACTGGAGAAAACTCAAAAGGTATGTTTCTCTCATGCCACAAGACTGAACAACAACCTAAAGATCTCTGGTTACTGGACAGTGGATGTAGCAATCACATGACAGGTAACAAAGAATTACTTTCATGCATTGATTCTTCAATCTCATCTGACATTACACTAAGAAATGATTACTTAGTCAAGGTTCAAGGAAAATAAACTGTTCCTATTCTTACTAAACAGAATGTAAAGAAAGACATAAACAATGTCTATCATGTAGCAGATCTGAAACATAATTTGCTAAGTGTAGGACAACTCATTGAACATGGCTATAAGGTACTTTTTGAGGGAGCATCTTGCAAAATATATGACAAATACCCCAGTAAAAAATTGATTTCTTAAATCCATATGACTCCAAATAAGATGTTTCCCCTTACCCTCAGAACTACAAATCTGAGTCAACCATATGCACAATGTGCATCTACCCTGAATGAAACTATGGTTTTGCATACAAGATTTGGACATCTACCATTCCAGAGTCTAATTCTTCTTCAGAAGAACTCCATGGTCAAAGGTCTACCTATCTTTAAAGAGAAAATTCCCCCATGTGACTCTTGCATACTTGGAAAACATAAGAGAACTAGTTTTCCACAGTCATCAAATCAAGCCAAACAACATCTTGAACTAGTACACACTAACCTATGTGGACCAATGCAAACAGAGTCCATAGGTGGTAGTTTTTACTTTCTAACATTTATTGATGATTTCAATAGAAAAATATGGATCTATTTTCTCAGACACAAGTCTGAAACTTTTGCAAAATTCAAAGAATTCAAGGCAGAAGCTGAAAAACAGAGTGGCAAATACATCAAAGCACTTAGGTCAGATGGACGAGGAGAATACAACTCTAGATAATTTTCAAATTTCTGCAAATCACATGGCATTATCATGCAAACAACAGCCAGATATACTCCACAACAGAATGGAGTGGCTGAAAGGAAAAATCAGACAATAATGAATATGGCTAGAACACTTCTCAAAGAGAAAAGTTTGTCAAATACTTTTTGGGCTGAAGCAGTAGCATGCTCAGTTTATCTCTTGAATAGATCACCAACCACAATTCTAAAGATGAAATTTCCCCAAGAAGCATGGAGTGGGACAAAGCTCAATGTAGCGCATCTAAGGACATTTGGATGCATAGCATACGCTCACATACCCTCCGAATTAAGGAAGAAACTTGATGAAAAAAGTGAGAAATGTATTTTCACTGGATATAGTGAAACATCTAAAGCTTATAGGCTTTACAATCCAATCACCAAGAAATTAATTCTCAGCAGAGATGTAAAATTTCTGGAAAATCAATTCTGGAATGATTAAGAAAATCAGTAGATGGACAGCCAAAATCCATTGCTGCCAAGTTCTGAAAATGCAGAAAATTCAGAACAACAAGTACCTCAAACTATTCTTCCAAGATTGCAGGTACAAAGACAACCTGAAATTTCTCAAGATAACTCAACTTCCAACAGAGAATCATTCTCTGAACCATAGAATCAGAGAACTCGAAGTTTGAGAGAAATCCATCAGCAGTTGGATGACTTTGAGCAACACAACCTTTTTGCTTTAATGTCATGTCAACCTACATCCTTTAAGGAAGCAACTAAGGAGCCACATTGGGTTCAAGCCATGAACCAAGAAATTGACACCATTGATAAGAACAAGACATGGGATCTTGTTGATTTTCGAATTCACAAGAAGAGTATTGGTGTTAAGTGGGTTTACAAAACTAAACTCAATGAAAAAGGGCAGATTGAAAAACACAAGGCAAGACTTGTTGCCCAAGGATTCTCACAACAACCAGGTACTGATTATGGTGAAACTTTTGCTCTAGTAGCAAGATTAGACACTTTAAGGACTCTATTGGCCATAGCAGCTCAACACAAATGGCAAGTATACCAGATGGATGTCAAGTCAGCATTCCTGAATGGTTTTTTAGAAGAAGACATTTATGTCAATCAGCCACCTGGATTTGAAGTCCAAGAGCATACAACCAAGGTATATCGGTTGAAGAAATCCTTGTATGGCTTAAAGAAAGCTCCAAGAGATTGGTACAGCAGAATTGACACTTATCTGATCAAAAGTGGTTTCAGCAGAAGTCAAAACGAGCCAACTCTTTATACCAAAATAGATCAGCACGGTAAAATTTTAATTGTATGTCTATATGTTGATGACATGATCTATACAGGAAATCTTGAGTTAAAAGATTTTAAACATGCCATGCAATCTGAGTTTGAGATGACAGATCTTGGAATAATGAAATATTTTTTAGGGATTGAGGTTCATCAATCAGCCAAAGGCATTTTTGTCTGTCAGCAAAAGTATGCAGCAGACATCATCAAAAGATTTCGCATGGAAGGATGCAATCCAGTAGAAACCCCCATACCACTAGGCACAAAATTGAGCAAGAATGATGAAGGTCCTACAATGGACTCTACTTTATACAAAAGTTTAGTAGACAGTTTGTTGTATCTCACAGCAACTAGGCCTGACATTATGTATGCATCCAGCCTTTTTTTCAGATTCATGGAATCTCCAAAAGATTCTCATTGGAAAATGGTGAAACAAATTTTGAGATATATAGCAGGTACTCTCAATTTCGGTTTATGGTACACTAAATCTGATAGTAATCAACTTTTTGGTTACACAGATAGTGAATTTGCAGGCAGTCTAGATGACAGGAAAAGCACATCTGGACATGTTTTTCAACTGGGAACAAACCTAATCTCATGGGCATCAAAGAAGCAGCCAATTGTTTCAATATCTTCTGCAGAGGAAGAGTATGTCGCTGCTACCTCAACTTCTTGTCAAGCTATGTGGCTGAGAAGAATATTGAAAGATATGTCACATACAGAAAATGATCCAACTCCTATTTTCTGTGACAATACTTCAGCAATTGCTTTATCCAAAAATCATGTGTTTCACAAGAAAATCAAACACATTGACACTCACTTTCATTTCATACGCGAGCTAGTCAATAATGGTGATATTGCACTACAATTATGTGGTTCTTGAGATCAACTTGCTGATATCTTTACAAAGCCACTAGGAAAGTTAGTTTTTGATTTTCAGAGACAACACTTAGGCATAGTCAGTGCTGATGTTTTTAACTATTGAGTTTAAGAGGGAGTGTTAAATATAATGTAACCTCAACAGTCTGACTGTACACTGCCAGCTGTACTGGATAGATGTACTTTCTATTTTTGTCTTGCTTGAGCCTATTTAGCTCAGACATCTCCCATTGCATTGTACGAACTTCTTCAGTACTTATTCATACATTTCAATACACTGTTCTATTCTTTTCTCTCTGCATTTCTCTTTGCTTCCCAATTTATCATCGATTACCTCCATAGTTGTAGGATCATGCTTTGCACGTACTTTCCATGCAAGGACTGGCACCTTTGATTGCCACAATGTGGAAGGACTGGGCATCATTAGATGGACATGTGTTTTCCCATGCCAAGTCTCTTACCTTCAAAGAGAATAAGACCTGGTTTCTCATGCTTTGTATGAGATGAGCTACACTTTTTAATGGGCAGAGCGCACAACACCAAAACAAAAATGGAAGCACCACTTTTTCATGGTGGGTCAAAACAAGGATTAAGGAAGAGAGTATATTATATTGAGAAACACTATATCAATTGATGTGCTAAACAATATTTAAAACTTATGCGTAGAGGAACAAAATGGAATACCTCCCAACGGGTTTTGTTCTGCATTACAATGAAAACCTAATTCTTTCAGGAATGGATGTTGTTTATTAGAATCATGCGACCTATGATTTTGACACTATGTAGTACTATGGTTTGGGAAAGAGGAACATCATAATGTATATATTTTTTTTCTGAGTGAAAAATCTTTGCCACACAAACATTTGAAAACTTTTGCATTATTTTGGTTTGAATATGAAATATACCTGTACCTTTATCCAATGGTGCTTTTGAAAAGATAGGTCTAATCTATTAAGTAACCACTCAAGAGTGCACCCACTGAACTGGCTGTATTATTTTTCTACTGCATTATATTGAATCATATTTTTTTATAGCATAAATGTGCATTATTTACCGAAAGGAATATTTGTAATTGGCTTTCATTTTTGGGGAACTTGCAGATTTGTGAACTCATACTTTACCTGCAAAACCGTTATCATTACTGACACTACATTTTGAACAAGTTAAAATGTTTGTTACGCTTCTAAAGTTAGTCTGCGAGGTAACCCAGAATGCTCCTTGTAAGTCCAGGTGACCCTACTCCTCGGAGCTTTCAACTTACAACATTGATTGCAAAAAACGCATTAATCTTGGAGATTTCCAGAGAAATTGATTGAAAATTGGTGTTGCCTTTCAACTGATATTTTTGAATTATTTTTATTAAATTAAAGTGTTTTTTTTCCTATTCAAAATGATTTTTAAGGTACAAATACACTGCCAAATAGAAAAATGTCATCTCATTATGCATCTCATTGCCCACCTATGCTCCTTATTCAATGACTATGACGACCAAAACTATTTACTTATATTTAGAACATTGAACTATGACTTATGGCAAGCTTTAGGTAGAAAATAAATTAACTAAATATCAAAGTTTAAGGTTTGATCAACATCCAAAATTGTTTTACTTTTTATTTGCATCCCTTGTGCCGATCCATTATTTTTTACTTCTAATCTACTAAATGACATAACTATAAAACCCCCTTAAAAAGTATTTTATCCAGTCACAAATCTGATAAAAATCTCTGATTGCTAATAAACTCTTGAAAATCTTAACTCATAACGACACATTAAATCCCCCAAAGATTCCATGGAGAACTTCAATGTCACTACCAAGATCGTTACCAGGAACACACACAACTGCAATGCTTATGGATACAAAACTAGTTGCATTTTTAGTGGCTAGTGGATCTAAAATCAATTTCGTTTACAGCGGCTAGAGTCGACTTGTATGAATTCAGGGAAGACAAGGTGCCCAACTACAAGATTGTTGTCAAAGAGATTCTCAGAATTATAGTCTTTTGAAACAAAACTATTCATTGAAAACAAACCAGACGCTTCTTGCTTGTTTTGTACATAACATATTTCAAATTACTAAGGCAGGGACTTGAAGCTTTGCTTAAATTGATCTTGTTTCTAATGTATTATGAGAAAATTTTACCCCATTCTAACTTAGATAAATGAATGAGATGTATGATTACATGCCAAAATATTTCAATGTAATTATGGATCATTCGTACAATTGAAATGGTGCTTGATTATGATTGGGGGGCATATGAATGTTAGAATTCAAACATTGATCTTGATTATGATTAGTTTAATTCACATATTTGGATTTCGATCTACCTAGTTAAATCAACTTCTTAGAGATGGTTCTCCCCTCTCACACATAAATTATAGAAAATAAATGACCTATTTGTATATTCCAGGGAATGAATGGCATCATAAGTGATACCCTATTTCCTTGGAAGTGGTAAAAAGGATATTACTTTCAAGATTGAATTTAAATATTTGATCTTGCGAGGTAGTTTCCAAAATTCCATCCTGACACCCAATGTGTTTGAGAAAGGGAAGTTAGACATTGATTTCAAAGACAATACCAATTGACGTTTCATAATTTTGTTTTGAATGGGGTTGTTTACTATACTGAATAAATAATATCTTATATATCCCTCTTCAAAGATTTCCACTCACAACGTTGTTTCTTGGGTATATGGAGAGATTCCCAACATTAAAACCCAAATAATTGAACATATAATAGAAAATACCATGATACAAAAATTGTAAGACATAAATAGAAAGAAATGCATCTAGTCAAAGACATTTCTATCAAGGTTGAGATAAAAATGATGTTGAAGGAAAAGTTTATATATACCATCGTATATACCACGGGTATATAATTCAGTGCTCATGGAATTTCTATCAAGGTTGATATAAAAATGTTGTTGAAGGAAAAGTTTATATATCCCATCCTATATACCACTTGGGTATATAATTCAGTGCTCATGGATAAAAAGTACGGGAACATTTCTATCAAGGTTGAGATAAAAATGTTGTTGAAGGAAAAGTTTATATATCCCATCTTATATACTACTTGGGTATCTAATTTAATGCTCATGGATAAAAAGTAAGGGAATATTAGGGCCTACACTAATTTTTGTGATTTGAATTCTCATGGATAAAAAGTAAGGGAATATTAGGCCTACACTAATTTTTGTGATTCGAATAAAGAATTCCCTTAGGATAATTATCCAACTCATTTTACACTGGCCAAATTATTGCTTTTCAAACCATAAATGAAACATTGTTATTCATGGATGTATTTTTCGAGAATAACCGAATAAGAATATGCAACGTTGATCAACATAAATAACATTCACAATGCCTTAGAGTACTTTTTCCTACTAAGTAATGCCTTTCAATCCCAAAAAATTGTAGCCACTTTTCAATGGGTCATGTATTACACATTTATTGAACTAAAAGAGATAATTAAAGATGATATAGTTAATTTGACTATGTGGTCAAAGGAAAGGGCATATCATCTAAAATACTTTAGTACTATTTTTAATGATGTTGTTACTAAAAAATCTAATTGAATCTGAATAAATGTGTATTTTGTATCACTAGAGAAAGATTACTAGGTTTAATAAATGTGTATTGTTCATTACTAGAGAAATACTATTAGGTTTCATGGTGTCAAAGAAAGGTATTATGGTGGATCTTCTCAAAGTGAAGGCCATCATTGAATTGCCTCCCCTATGAAAAATTAAATATTTGCAAATCCTAAAGGGAAAAACAAACTTTTTGTGTATGTTTGTTCCTAAATACATTGATATTATGAAAGATTTCATGCATTTTATTTGGAAGGATGTCCCATTCATATTGGATTACCAATGTTAGAGATCATTTGACATGCTTAAGAATGCACTTGCATCAACCTCCCTTATAAGCCCACTCGATTTTGAAATGGATTTCATCCTATACTTTGTCACACCTAAATCTTTGTTTGGGATGGTTATAGTTCATGAACACGAGAACCATAAAAAACTCGCAATTTACTTGATAAGAAAAAATCTTGTTGGATGATAATTACATTATCATTTGGTAAAAAAAGTGACTTTAGGAACTATGCAAGCAGAGCAAAAACTCTGACACTGTATCTTAATTTGGCAAACAATAGTGATAGAAAATTGAAACCCTATGTGACACATCTTGACTTGGTGTGTTATAAATGGTAAATTTTCCAAGTGGGTGGTCATACTCCATGAATTTGAATTAGAATTTTCCACATTCAAATTGAATATGGACTTAGCTATTGCATAATTTATAACAAATTTTCTAAATGGTCATGAGGAAATTCCTACTAACAACTCATTGAAATTCCTACTAGCAATACTAGAAACTCACTGAGAGATGATCATTCATTAATAATTTCTTTGGATGATCCTCCATATGGATATGTTCTCATATATATCTAGGCTCAAAGGTTTCAACCTAACCTCTATAGGGATGAGTGTCATCATATACAAAATCAAGTAAATTGATACTTAGTCATTTGAGACATTTTGCACTTGTAAGGTATTGATGTGATTATACATTGATGCCTAACCAATAAGGAGGCATAGAAGGTCCTTAATGATTTCCATAGTGGAGTTGTGGTGGTCACATGTTTGGGTTGGAAACAACCCAAAAAAGTATGCATGCAAGATACTTTTGTCCTACATTATTCCATGGCTTCTTTCAAGCGATGAGAAAGTATGAGAATTGTAGGATTAAACATCAAATACCCACACTCCCAAACTCTACTCCACAAAATAGTGTCTTTTTCCTTCTTTGTTGTTGGTAATAAAACTTTATGGAATGTCATATGACTTCCACCAATGGGTATACTAATTTATGAAGTGGGTAAAAGAGATGCTAACTTTTAACAATGACTCCCACATGGCAGTGCAATTAATTTTCAATCACCTTGTTAGTCTCTAATTTTTCTTTGGACTTAG
The DNA here is from genome assembly GCA_000966675.3 of Picea glauca. NCBI lineage: Eukaryota > Viridiplantae > Streptophyta > Pinopsida > Pinales > Pinaceae > Picea > Picea glauca. The sequence goes on along the minus strand of JZKD02S1738684.1, from coordinate 401,641 downwards.
TGAAAAATACTAATCCTAAACCCTTCCTACCCGCACTTCATTATCCGCTTTCATTTGATTTAAATCATTGTTTTCAGCTTGTTATGGTTTTCATTTTGTCTTTTTGGATAATTTCTTTAAGTTTGGAGTTTTAAGACATGGTTTTGAATGATGTGTCACTTCATATGCTTGTTTGAACTTTACAAATTCAAATTATTCTAAGTCATTAATAGTGCTACTAGAATAAAATTATTCCCATAGAACAAATATAATCATGCCTTAATATGCATCTGCCACCCATATTTCATTATGATTACCCAGATCATGGACTAAGAGTTCACATCTATCCCACAATGGCTCTCAAATCATTCGATGATTCAAACCGTTACATGATCGGATTGCTCTGTAATGATCCCAAGCCACTATGCAAGGATCATCACTGTTTTGGTGTCCTTTTAAAACTTTTTCTGAGTGAGGTATTTCGTCAAACACTTTGTTGATATAACTTTTAGATGTGTTTATATGTGTGTATGCAACAAATAACAGAAAGAGATAACCATGGAACATACCTCAACCATATGCAATAAGATAGACAAGCCAAAACATCTCAAATCTTCTTTATTCATTAAATAGAAGAACCTGCTACAATGGAGAGGCCGATCTGGAATGCTCAACAGATGGCCAATATGATAGACAATGGATAACAAGTATGAGATTCTACAAAATGCTCCCAACAATACAAAATAAGCCTCCAAAGGCTGGATAAGAGATGAAGACCAATTCCAAGTGCCAAACCCCTCACTGCTTGAAGATGTTGCGTTCTGTTAGATAACTAAAGCGCCTCAACAATTCGGCCTTGGTGCCAAAGATGTCCAATCACCTCCAGAAAGATGCCAAAAAATAGATTGGGTGATGCTAAGAACAACCCAGGTGCCTGAATCTCCAAGATCCCTCTCAATCTCTGTAGATCTGAAATCCCCCACTGAATGGTACGCCCCATTGGATGACTGAAGCCCTAGATAATTCGGCCCTGCTGCCAAAAGTGTCCAATCACCCTAATAAATATGCCAACTAATAGATCGGGTGATGGTAAGAATAACCCAGGTGCCCAAATCTCCAAGATCCCTCTCAATCTCTGTAGATCTAAAATCTCCACTGAATGGTGCACCCCACTGGATGACTGAAACCCTAGCTAGTTTGGCCCTGATGAAGGAGGCCTCCAAATGCTATGAAACTCTCCAGAAATATAGATCGAGACACTACAAGTCACTAGGTAAAGTCTCAGGGTCAGGTCTGAAGTGTAACCCCTCCAAACAGACTAGATCTGGATCTCAAAAATGCCCTCCTTCTCTTCAATTCGCCCCACTGCTCAAGAAATAATCTGAGACATAAAACTATCTCAGAAAGCACTAGATCTGATGTCCAAGGCCCTGCAATGAAAACCCAAGTGATAGAATCCTCAACGGCCCTGCCAATCTCCTACAACGAATCTCTCTCCAAATATGGTGCGCCCCTCTTGTTGGAATCCCTCGACTGGTGCGCCCTCTCTCTATCTGCACATGAAACTGATGTAGAATCCTCCTGGAACTGAGTAGATATGGAACTAGAATGGTGTGGGAGAGTATTGCATCTCCGAGACCAAGCTTGGGACAAGATAGGTGGAATCTTTCACCACCGAATCGTCCTCTAGGGTTTGTTAT
>JZKD02S1738684.1:300964-331603 GCA_000966675.3 Picea glauca | reverse complement strand
ATTATACCTCCTAGTATCCTATATATACCAAGGAGACATTTTCATTTTGAATCATCTTGTACTTGAAAATTTAAGTGGGGTAAAAGGAGGTTGCCCCCTCGAAGAGGCTTATTATTTGAAATTCTATCTTTTTCAAGGCATTGAGTACTTTTTCTGAGGATTTTCTATGCTATATTGATATTTGGTTCTTAACACCTTCTACTCCTGCAACCACAATGGTTGTAGTGTCATAGGCAACTATCATCACTGATGCCCATCATATAGTGAATACTCAACCTATTTCCACAAACCCATTTGGGTCTCTTGGTCACTCACCGGGCTATAATATTCACTCCATCCCGATGGCCTCTAGTCCTTTTTCCTATGGTATGTTGAATTTTACTTCACAGTTTTCAAACTCCATCCCAGTCGTTGGCCCTAATTCTAGCATTGGAATTGGGGGAACAAATCTTCCTTATACTTCATTCTCATTTGGTGGCTCTCATATCCCTCAAATGACTCCTACCATGGGAGCCATTTCTTGTATTAACCCCAGGTCTAATCCTGTTGCTTCTGGGTGGAGTAACCAACCTGCCGGACAAGTTTCTACTCAAGTTCCATCCTTTACCCTCACTTCCTCAGTGTCGATTATGACCAACATGTTTGCCATGATGAATCCACCTTTATCCTTTGGATTCACACCCAGAGGAGGTCAGTTTCACAACTTGGTCAACCCCCAACCCGGATTCACTCTGGCTAGGGAAAGTTTTATAACCCTCATCAGAACATTCTTACTGGAATCATGCCCAACCAACTTCTTATGAATCATCCTGGAGGAGGGTCTTACAATCCCGGACAAGGCCACGATGTTTACCTGAACCCTGGATGGGCTATGATTCCCCAATTTCAATCTTTCCAGGGAGCTTGGGGCCAGATTCCACAACCCCGTCTCCCTTTTCTAGCCATGCTCAACCTACCAAACTTTTCTAAGTTGATGAAAGAACCTTTATGTCGTGATACTACATGGCCCCCCGTTCCCACCAAGATTCCTTCATATATTCCAAAATTCGAAGGAAAGAATGGTGAAGATCTTGGTGATCATGTTACCACCTTTCACTTATTGTGTTCTTCAAACTCCCTTAAAAACGATTCCATTCGGTTAAGATTGTTTCAACACACCCTCATGGGGGTTTCTGTGAAATGGTATATTGAGCTACCTAGGGGGCATATATGACCTTTAGTCAAATGGTGCTAGTCTTCCTTAACCACTTCCAATTGTTGGTTCAATACAATGTTGGCCTAAAACTTTTGTCAACCTTATGCCAGGACAAAGCCACTCATATCTCATATCAAATCTAGGAGTGGTGTAGATGGAAGAGGTTGATCAAGACCTGCATACCCCCATAATTCCTATTAGAATGGTTCCTTAAGTCCTTACAACCTCCTATTTAGAAGGATGTTGCTACATTCAGAGTTACATCCGAGGAAGAAGAAATCTTCAAAGCCCAACAATTAGATATTATATATGCTCAGTTTGGGATGTTATACGAGATTCGTCCAGATGCAATGAGGTGAAACTATGACCCTAGAAAAAATCTTGGACCTCATGCTGATGGAATTGTAGGCTCTGACAATGCGAAATCTTCAGACTCGGTGACAAGCCATTTGAAAGAGTTGTCTCTAAACTAGTCTGCATGAGGGCCAACTTCATCTGTGCAATCGTCGATCGACCCAAATGGTAACCAACAACCAAGAGGGAATAATAAGAAATGACGTAATAATAATTCTAAGGGTGGGAAGAATAATAATAAACCCAAGGAAAATGGTAATAATGAGAGGATGAATAAAAATGTTGGTGAGGGAAAGAAAGAAAGGCGTAAGGTGAAATTTCCCTGTAAGCTTTGTACATAATATCATCTTACTCACTTATGCCCCAAACTTGTAGAAGCTACAAGGCTCTTATCTCTACCGCCCACCGTGTTGACAAATCATTTCCCACATAACCAACACATGGCCTTGAGCTCCTCAAATGTCGGAAATGTGGTTGGTGGGAGTCAAAACCCACCAGGAAAAGATGGTGATCATTTGTGCATCAATATGGTCAATTCTCAGGTTAATGTAGCCACTCGGTCTCACAATTACAGTTCTCCACAAACTTTACCTAGTTAGAGTCGCCCATAATTAATCTATTGTTGAATACCTGGTTCAAACCCCTTGTGCGATGTCGGTCCTGGAGGTACTCCAGACATGTCCTTCACAAAGGAATGCCTTGCTATCTGCGTTGGGAGATCTAGACCCCAATGGCTCGAAATTTATCAAGTTTGATGTCACAGATGTGAAGCCTCTCTTGCCTTACCATGTGGCATTCCAAATCCACATGGGTTACTTGAAGTATACCATCAAGCATGCGGTTTTTGATGAAGGCATTGCAACATGTGTGATGTCCCTGATCTGTTAGAAATCTCTTGACTCTCCAACTCTCTCCCAGTCTCCGACCATGTTAACGTGTTTTGATGGTCGTTTCTTCCGCCCTCACGATATTCTTTCATCCTTTTCGGTCTAGTTAAGTAGGAAGACAGTAGAGGCAGATGTTGAGGTGGTTTATGCACCCCTTGATTATAACTTGTTACTAGGACACAATTGGACTTATGCTATGACTATCATTGTATCATCCTTCTTCCACATTCTTTGTTTTCCTCACGATGGGAATATCATTATAATCGACCAATTGTCCTTTTCGTATGCTAGCCCAAGTGAATCTGTTGGATCGTTGATCCCTGTGGTATACAATTCTCAGTCATCAACTGAGAATATCAATGTCGGAATGTATTCATCTATTATGGGTACCTTCGACCTCATGGCACCGATTCACCATGTTTACGCCATGTCCAGTAGGCTTGTTTCGTCAGAGAGGGATGTTCCTTTTCACACTTCTTATTTTAACGATACTTGGACCCTACCTTCATCGATTGCGTCTTGTGAAGATCAGTCACATGTTGCAATGGACATGCCACTGTCAGTAGCAGAGATAGCGTATCAAGATCTTCTTGACTCTTTTACAGATACCGAAACTATTACCTCGCAAACGGACGAGGAGGATGATGTTCTTAAGCCCGTTTGGGCCACTTCATGTTCTTGTTCACATGACTTACTCGATGAGACTTTACCCTTGGATGAAGCTATCATCGAGGCCATGAATGGTTTTGAAGACCCTTGGGATGATATGCATCATCTCTCTTATTTTTTCCCAAATCTTTCTAGAATTGAACAAGATGACTTTCGATCTACTCTAAGTGAGGAAGTTGGTCACATTGTAGTTCCACTTGGTATGCATGAAATTTATGCCGAAGGAAATATGGTGAGTATCTCTCCTACTGTCATGATCGATATCTTTCATACCCCCGGAAAGATTGAAAATGTGCACATCGGTGCAGATTATTCGCCAAAAGAAATCCTGATCTACATCGATCTCTTCAAGGAATTTTGAGATGTATTTGCTTGGTCATATGAAGATATTCCAGGAATCGACCCTAGAATTGTCGAGCATGAGATTAAAACTTACCTGGATGCTAATCCTATTCAATAACATCTTAGAGTTGTCAATCCCCGGAAGGCCCCTTCTATTAAGGCAGAGGTAGAGAAACTACTTAATGTTGGCTTTATCTACCCAGTTCCCTTGACTGTATGGGTATCCAATCCCATTCCTATGAATAAGAAGCAAGGAACCACCTAGGTATGCATGGAATTTCATGAGATGAACAAATCCTGTCCTAAAGACAACTTCCTGACACCTTTCATCGATCAGATTCTCGACGAGTGTGCGGGAAGCGAAGTTTTTTCTTTCATGGTTGGATTTTTAGGTTATAACCAAATTCAAATTAAACAAGAGGATCAACATAAGATGACTTTTATTTGTCCTTGGGTAATTTCGCATACTGGAAGATGCCTTTTGGCCTTAAAAATGCAGGAGAAACTTTCCAATGTGGTATGAACTTCGCATTCCACGATTTTAAGAATATAGTCGAAGCTTATCTTGATGATCTTGCTGCTCACTCTTGTAAGAGAGTGGATCACCCTAAGAACCTTCAACTAGTTTTTGAAATATTTTTTCATTATAGAATTCGGTTGAACCCTCATAAATGCATATTTTGCGTTAGGTCTAGACGTCTTCTAGGATTTTTATTCTCTAAGACCGGGATCATGGCAGATCCATTAAAGGTTGAGTAAATACTTCAATTTCCTACCCCGCTCACTATTTGACAACTTCAAGGTTTAAAGGGGAAAGATAACTTTTTACAATGGTTTATAGTAAACTATGCCAATATTTCTAAGGGTTTCATGCATCTTTTGAAGGACACCCCTTTTATCTGGGATGAGCAGGCCCAGGAATCCTTCAATGCTTTGAAGAAAGCCTTGGTGCCAACGCCTCTATTGAAGTCTCCTGACTACAGTAGGGATTACTTTATTTATGTCATCACGTTAGAAGAGATGATTGGTATGGTTTTGGTTAAGGAGTATGATGAGATACATGAGCACGCCTTCTACTATCTTAGTCAAAACTTAGTTGGTCCTAAGCTCAAATATTCTCATGTTGAAAATCTAGCTTTGGATTTCGTCTGCACAGTCCAATAGTTATGCCATTATATATTGCTTTGAAAAACTATGGTGGTTGTCAATGTCAATTCATTTCAATACGTCCTTACCGGGCATATCATAGGGGGGAAATACAATAAATGGATTGTCATTTTACAAGAATTCGATCTTGATTTCGCTTCTGTGAAATCCAAGAAATCGCTAGTATTTTCAGAGTTAATATCCGACTTTCCATGATTGGATGATGATTTTATTGATGTTGATTCTTTTGTGGATGAACACATTTTCCTTGTCTCATCATCTTATCACTGGTATGGAGACATTTTTCTCTATCTTCAAACTTTGAATTTCCCTCAGCATCTCTCGAGAGATGATTGACAACGTGTATGATACCAAGCCAAGAATTACATTATCATCAATGACACTCTGTATCGTCAAGGAATAGAAGATATCTTGCATCATTGTTTAACTCATGAAGAAGTCGAGTCAGTTCTGAATGATTTCCATAGTGGGGCTTATGGTGGTCATCTATCTGGGCTTGCAACAGCCCAAAAACTTTTGTGAGCCAGCTATTTCTAGCCATTTATCTTTAAACATTGTGTTGAAGTGGTTAAGAAGTGTCACCCCTTCCAGGTTTTCACTCGAAAAATGTGCTCGCATCTAGCCCCTCTCCATCCAGTCATTACTATCGATCCCTTCACCAAGTCGGGGGTGGACTTTTTGGGTTGCAATCCAACTTCGAATGGTGGGAATCAACACATTATCATGGTCATAGACTACTTTACTAAGTGGGTTGAGGCCATGCCTACAATTAAATCTGACAGGAAGATTACCTCTTTCTTGGTATTCAATCAAATTATCGTCAGGGTTGAAATGCCGAGTGAAATTGTCACTGATCATGGAAGTCACTTTCAGAATGAAATGATAGAATAGATAGCATCCAAGATGGGGTTTAAGAATGGTCATTCTTCCCCTTACTGCCCCTAGTAAAATGGACAAGTAGAGTCCATCAACAAGTCTCTCAAGACCATTTTGCAGAAAATGGTTAGCCAAAACAAATTTGACTAACATATTATGCTATATCCCGCACTTTGGGCATACCAAACCTCGATGAAGTCTGCCACCATATTTTATCCTTTCCAGTTAGTACACAGTGTGGAGTCAATCTTACCTATTGAATGTGAAATCCCTTCTCTTTTATTGGTAGTCACAGTCCTCCCTGACACTTTTGATCTCGAGCGACGCCTCGTACACCTAGAGAGCCTCGACGAGCAGTGTCAAGACGCCTATACAGCTATCGAAGCAAATAAAATACATGTCAATATCCAATATGATAAGTTTTTCTATACTCAGTTGTACAATGAGGGTGACTTGGTATTTCAATATGATCAAGACAAAGAACCATTGGGGGCAAGAAATTTCAAACCCATGTGGCACGGTCCCTATATCGTGCGACGTGTCTTAGAAAAAGGAGCTTATGAATTAGAATATTATGAAGGGAACATGTTGGCCGAGACCAAGAATGGGCTCTACTTGAAAAGATATTACACTTTATCCCCAAGCTTGGGTGTAACTCTTTGTATACTAATGTAATTTAGTGTATATATCTTTTCCCTTTATTTTTGTCTTTAGTTTTCTTATTGGTGTTTCCCTTGGTTGGAAGATGTCAATGGATTCTTCGGTCTACTTAGGATTGGAAGACGGAGCCAATAATCATACACGGAACTTGGCTTCCACCGCTTGGGTGGTTTACTCACCCGAGGGTCTACTGGTGTCTTCAGGTGGTGTATGACTAGGGCCATCCATGAATAATGTGGCTGAATATAGCATTGTTATAGAACTTTTGTGTGATGCCATTTTACATGGTATTCTCTCTTTGTAGTTTCCCATGCATTCCCAGTTAGCAGTATGTCTGTTGAACGGAAGTTACCATGTGTGTGACCCTACATTACTCCGACGATTCCTTCGGTTATGCCTTTTAGAATGACAATTTGATTTTATTACTTATCATCACATACCTAGGAGTTCTAATTATGTATCTACTGCTTATGTTAATTTTGTTTTGGATTTCCATTTGTCACATAAATAAAGCAAAGAAAACATTCTCATCAATGTACACATTGTAATATAAGTAAAGCCAAAAAACCATGTTTTATATATATTTCAAAAAATATGATGTTTGTAGTACAAAATTGGGGCCAACACCCTCAATACACATATACATCCGATAATACAAAATACATGACATCTACACTTGTGTCTCCATATGTGTGTCATGATAACAAACTACGACATTTGTGATATGTTGAAAGAGTCACACCCAAGCTCTGGGCATGCCAACCACCTTCTGTTGCATGGCCTCCAGAATATCCTCTACCTGAACCATTAGAATCCTATGTGTCAAATAAGACAGGTTTCCCTGCATGTTTTGAAGGACTCTCTTTGTTTCTCCTCCTGTTGCCTCATCTCCCCGGTGCCTTCGACGATGTCACAGAAGCCTATCCGACCGTCGTGGACCTACATCTGCATCACACACGTGTCTAGTTAGTACTTAAACATAATCCAAAAATATTTTGGTTTTCCTATACAAAAATACACAAAAATGAAATATTTAAAAACTTTGACATACTTATGTCCCCGTAGGTGGTCCCTAGCGGAAATGGAATGTCAAGGTCCCCTCTAAAGTCGATCCCTACATAGGGGTAGTCATCTAGAGAAATGAACTTCTGTCTCCACTAGTAAAATAAATCATTGTTGTAGGGTGTGGGCACCCTACCTCCCCCCTACCATCTCATCACCTCGGTCCACTGTGCCATGGCTGGATCACGAGGTCCTCAAGGAATGATCTCAATTATAGGTCCCAAACCTGGAACCTGCTTGAAGAAAAATATACACAATGTGGATGCAAACCCGAAGTTCCTCTTGTCACCCCGTTTTCATTCTGTCAACTGGATCTTCATATTAGCCAGTAGCAAGGTGCACCAATTGTACACCGTGGGTCTCAAACACTCTATGGAGTATAACATAAGTGGCCTCGATGCCTAGTGCAAAGAATCCAATCCTGTGATCTAGGTCAAAATGAGGACAACAATATTGAGGCTTAGATTGTTTATCACTCGGATGGGGAGTTGACTCTCAACCTTATTGGTCCCTGCTATAAAGTGAGTGTCTATGTACTCTTCTATCTTAATTCCACTCCTAGCTCCCTGGGCTTTGAGTTTCACCACCTCACCCCGACACGACAACCCCGTCAACAAATATATATCCTCTACCTCAATTCCTTAATGGTTTCCCATCAAGTTTGAAGCTCTCACTATCTGGATCCCAGTAATACATGAGAAACTGTAGAAACCTCACTTGGGCCCTCATCCCTTTGAGTGCCCAAAACTTGTACAACCCGCATATTTTCAAGGCCATTTAGGCCCCCAGATCTCTTTCCATAAGAACATCTAACTCCTCATGTTCCCTTTCCCTCCATTCTAGCACCATCGTGCTAGAGATACATCACTTTTTGAGTTAGAAACCATCACAAATTTTGTTTATAGACTTTTTCACGGGCTTCTACATTCACAATCGAATATAGGGTTGAGTATATGTTGATTTTCTTTTAGACATCCACGTATAATAATGTGTATACGTGACCCGATGAATGGTAGCCCACACACACCTAAAAATATAATTTGCACCTTAAATAACTTAAAAATTGAAACCTAAATACAAAATGTAATCAACTTGAAAGGAATAGGAGGGAAAGAGGAATTACCTAGTCTAGACAGTCGCTGATTCCATCACTCGACGCTCCCATAATCACCAGTTGAAGATCAGAGGTAAATTGGTCTAAAATTCACTATTTGGTTAAAAAAGTCAAATGACATAGTAAAATTTGGCTTTTATTACTATTTATAGCAGTTTTTACCCACTTGACATAGTTTTGGATCGTATTTTTGCCTAATGAACTAATACAATAGTGGATTGAGTTTGTTTTTTGTAGTTTCTGCCAAGTATTCTTGCGGTTTTTAGCGTTATGTTTACCATTTGTAACTACGGATAGGTATTTTCGCTACTCAGTATATAGGATAGGTATCCATTCCATCATACACACTTGCATTTTCCTATAACTGTCACTCATATGCCTTAGGTACAAACCCATTTTTTAGCGACGCAAAACCCTCCATATGCTACATGACGTGTCGTTATAAAATGGTAGAGACTGACCAAACATGGGTACCCTAGTTAGATCCTCTGCTCCATTTTGGTGCCCATGCAAAGATGTTTTCCATAGGACCAGGAGTCCCTTATAGCTAATACATGAATTTATGTTGAGCATCATTTCTCACGCATAAACATGTTGACCTATACCTAGAGGAATCCCAGGCAAGTTTGATTTAAGCTCTTTTCCGACTCGTTTTCAAAAAGCAAAAATATTTCCAAGTGAACTTGTCTCTTTCACACTCGTAAATTGGATTTCAAAGGACGTCTATTTGGTACAAGTTTATCCCTTTTTCAAACCAAGTAGACCAATATTATGAAAAAGGACATTTTTTGGCATTAATTTTTTATTGCATCGCATGCCCTTGCTTGCAGTATTGAGCCTATGGTCGGTTCTCACTTTGCATTATAAACCATTTTGCCTCAGTAGTTTGCATCCTCAACCAAGTAGAGCCTCATTTATATCCTTTGAAACTTGACACCCTATACCTAGGAGGGAACATTCCCCTGAGTGTCCATCTCCCGCATGCACCTCCTTGCATTGAACATAGGTATGTTCCATTGTTGGAACCGGTTTTTCTTACTTGCGACACTTGTTTTCTCCTCTATATCATAACGTTCATTTGACTATGAAAAAAAACAAAAAATGATGGGCGGGAAGGGATTATTATCTTATATTGGCAATGGTCGTGTCACCTTTGAATAGAGCACAAAATTGTTGAGCCCACTTTCCATCATAATTTTGGGTTTAGAATGGCCTTAGAAAGTTGATCTCGTTATAGAGAGTTTACTCCCCCAACTGGTTACTCTTCCAGTCCCTATGGAGAGTTTGATTGATTCCTTCTGCATCTCATGGTTTCATCATTGATTCTATGCTGCTAGAGTCTTCCATATGTCTCATTCTCTTGTTCAAAGGATGTTTATCAACCTGTGTCGGCCATTCCTCAGAACTCTTAACTTTTCATGTCGACCATACCCTCAGTTTGTCTCAGAATCACATGAAGTTGTGGTCCTATTACGCACCCTGGTCCTACTTTCCTCATTCGTAGGTAACCTTGAACCCAACAGTTGGCATTTCATCATTGGTCGTTGACTGGGTGGTTTCCCTTATGTTCGAAGGTAAGACATCTATTCACACATTGGGATTTGTGTAGTGTCTTGGATGCCATTAGCCTTATTGGTGGTTTCCTCACCTTTGTCAACAATTTTCCTCATTGGATGTTATTCAGAGGGTCTTTTTTCGTGTACCGCTTGCACTTGGCACACATGAAAGATGCATAGGTTAGTTGGTTCATGAACATGTTCTCCATTCATTTTCCTCCAAATCATCAAGATCATGATTTGTACCTCATGTTGGATGATGAGAGATGCCTTAATTCTCTCCTTTCAGCAGGTCTCCTTCCATCGAATTATGCTCATCTATTCTAGAAACAAGACCTAGAATCCTATGAGTACCTAGGGGCTTGCAGTAATTAGTGGTAGGTTCTCTTGCCATCGACAATTGGGAATACATCAATGTCCCCTAATCGATGGATTATTCAAGTGTTAGACCCCAACTTAATATATTATTAGGTTTCTTTTCAATTTACTAGATAACCATAGTATAGATAGGATCACTGAGAGAAACACAATCACAAGAGTACATAAGAATTTATCCTGGGAAACCCTCAAGGGGAAGAAAACCCAACAAAAATTATTAAATATAGATTCAATAACCAAGTACCATAGCCAATCCAATTCCAAGACAATAAACCAAATACTAGATAATATCCTCTCCCAAGCAATGCGCCTCTCTCTCTTTCTTATTATGACAATTGGTAACTGCAACTTCCTTCAATACTTGCGCAATATATGAGTGAGCTGAGTGAGTGAACAAATGAGTGGCTATCTTTCTTTATTTATACAAACTGGCAAGTGATGAAAGGAGATGCCTCTTCACTGGCAAGGCCGACTTGTCTTTCTGGGTGGTTAGAACCACTTTAATTTTCTCGGGGGCCGACTTCTTAATTTTCATATTACAATTAGGGTTTGACCAATCCGCAAAAGGGGATTTGGTCAATTACAATGCCCAACATGATCAATCCACAAAAGGGGATTGATCTAATGAATAATAAATGAATAATAAATAGAATACTCTTTGCAGTTACGATATTTCAACACTCCCCCTTAACAAGAAGGGTATTCTACAACATCATCAGGAGAGAGAGAGAGAGGTAAACAACATCAAATGGGTAACAACATCAACTGGATAACATCATCAACTAGGTAAAAACATCCACTAGATAACATCATCAATTAGGCAACAACATCCACTAGATAACATCATCAACTGGGAAACAACATCAATTGGATAACATCACCAACTGGGTAACATGACGCATCAATATAATCCACTTGGTCATTTGGCATCACGATCACTGACTGGTTCTCCATGAATCCATATTAAAGAAGTTTTGTTCTCTTTATCTTCGCACATAAGATACTCTTTATTTCTTTCATCTTCACGTAGAAGATACGCTTTCTTATGTTCACACAAAATATATCTTATCTTCACACAAAAGATGTCTTATCTTCACACAGAAGATATGCTATGATTTTTTCCATTCCTTTTATGTTCTCCCTTCTCTTGTAGTCATGTATCTCACCCATCCACTCGGGAGGACTACTACCATAGATTCACTCCTAGTCATCCCACATGAACTAGAGAAGCTAAGATGCTAGCCTGGGAAAGACTAGACTCCCTTTCCATGATCAATGCAGGATCACGACAAAAACCTCAAGAGCCAACTAACCATTCCACATGGTAAAGGTTTGTGTTCCAGACTACTCAATCCTTGGCCAGAGGAGAGCATATGTCGGCTTCCACTTGGAGAAACATCCACACTCCTCTACGAGGTTGGTCACACCCCTCTCTACGAGGGTATTCTATCATGTCCTTAGAGTATCCAAAACTCAACACTTGGACAGAGGCCAACCTTGGAAATTTTTTCACTCCCCTTCTCTACGAAGTTCTCTTCCTTCTCTACAAAGGTATCTTCTATTTTCCTTCTTTATGATGGTCTACCTTTGGGATTTCTCAATCCTTTTTTATGAAGCTATCTTCCTTAATATCCTGGGTGCCTTCTTGAGTTTGAACATGTATTTCTTTCTGAATTCATATTGGATCAACCCGCGCCCTCTACATCTATAAGAACGGTACTGGAGCAACTTGTAGTTACCTGCATCTCATCAACTATATCTAAGTATCCATATTTCTCTTCATCTTGAACATTTATGTTCTGCATCTTTAGGATCCTCCTACTCCTATATAAATATTGGATATTGTCTAGTCTTTACTGACTGTCACCATATCATAAGTCCTTCTCATGATGTCTAACTTCTGCAAGTCAAGGCATAAGTTCTTTCTTCCGAGACTTGTAAACTTACTTACAGTATGCTTTCTGAGATATGACACCTATTAAATCAGTCAGTAACAATAAGAAGTAATCAAATAAAACTATATCATGATTTCTATCAGAGTAGTACACATATTTTCTTAAGAATAACTTGTTCAACCATGTACACATCTGAAACCCTAATCATGAATAAGACTTTTGAACTCTTTTTCACTCTAGCTATGAAATTACCAAATTTTTCCTTACTATCATAGCTAAACACATACCTTTGTCACTCTGATGAGTGATAATACTTGAAATAAATATTTTATCTCTTTATTTATCCTCTTTTTTGATACTTCCTTCATAACTCTGCATAGACACTGAAATAAAACGAGGTTAATTAAAATTCTAAAAAACATATTACTTGTAATGATGAAGTATTAAAGTAAACAAGATACTAAAAATAAACATGAATACTTATATTTTGTTTTTGTGTGGGGAGGCTCCACGGACTCCACCATTTGCTATCTTTCTTCAGATCAACTATCTTCAACTTAAAGTACATATTTCTCAATTTATACTAAATCTTTCTTTGAGGGAGGAGATTCCTCTTTCTCTACCACATGTGCTTGATGCTTTATTTTCCATTTTCCTTGAGGACAGTCATAAGAAAAGTGTCCCAACTTTTGACAGTTGTAGCATCTGATCTTTGAAATATCTTTCTTCTTATCTGGAACTCTTACAAAGTTATCTTCTTTATTGTTCTTCCTGAAGGAACTTCTTTTGTTCTTTTGAACTGTAAGAGCTTCCTCTTCATGAAAAATTAATCTCTTATGTTGGTTTGCAAGTTTATATTCTTCGTGTGTGCAATCTGCCCATAACTTATGAAACTTGGATAACTTGCTTCTTACACACACTCCTTGTACAAAAGGAATCCAAAATGTTGGAAACCCATTTAGGGTTGTGGTTACAAGCTCTTTGTCACTAATGACATATACAATAGCTACAAGTTGATCTCTAATTTGAGAAACTCTCATAAGATAGGATGAGACAGATTCTGAGTTTTCCATCTTCATATTACGAAGCTGATTTATTAAGGAAAGATTATGGCTAATGGCTTTGCTTTCATATAACCTACTGAGTGCTTCATACATTTTGTCTTGTTGTCTGTAATTTAGATATATGAGGGATCAAGTGATCCTTTACTGAATCTGACACGATTCTCTTTTCTTTCTTTTCATTCTTCTTGTGCTTTGTCTTTTTCTCTTCTTCCTATGGTTCTGGTATAGCCACTGTAACATGTTATAGGAGATCATTATCGTATAGAATCATCTGCAACCTATGCTTCCAAGATATAAAGTTTCTTGTTTCTTCAAGCCTGTCTCCTACCCTCATACTGGTATCCATTCTTTTTTGCATTATAAACCCTAACACTCTAGGCTATAGAAATAATAGAAAAATCAAATTTCTTGGAACTGAAAATTGAACTCATCAAAAGATGCGTCGGACTAAGGTGAGTATGCTGGTATAGTCAGTTTCTGAAAATTCCAATTTCTGGCTCTTGAAATTGGACCTACGAAATTATGGACTGTAGCTTCTAGTTTTCTAGTACTTTTGGTTTCTTGGTACTTCTGGTACTGGTGAAAACTAGGGTTTCACTTTCTTGGAGTTCTATCCACTGAAAAGGTGTGTTGAAGGTTTCAATGAGTTCCTTAGGCTAGGGTGCACTTTTCTAGATAATCTTTGGGCTTAAATTCCTCTTCAATAAAAATCCCTAATTTTCTTGTACGACAACAATGACGTTTTTCTTTTTCCTGTGAAAGATGCTCTCTTTAGCTTAGCTCTGATACCATGTTAAGGTTTAAGATATTATTAGGTTTCTTTTCAATTTACTAGATAACCATAGCATAGATAGGATCACTGATAGAAAAACAATCACAAGAGTACACACAAATTTATCTGGGGAAACCCTCAAGGGGAAGAAAACCCAACAAAACTTATTTAATATAGATTCAATAACCAAGTACCATAGCCAATCCAATGGAAAGACAATAAACCAAACACTAGAGAATATCCTCTCCCAAGCAATGTGCCTCTCTCTCTTTCTTCTTCCAGAAAATGGTAAATGCAACTTCCTTCAATACTTGCGCACTAGATGAGTGAGTTGAGTGAGTGAACAAATGAGTGGATGGCTTCCTTTATTTATACAAACTAGCAAGCGCTGAAAGGACGTGTCTCTTCACTGCCAGGGTCGAATTGTCTTTTTGGGTGGTTAGAACCACTTTAAGTTTCCTGGGGGTTGACTTCTTAATTTGCATATTACAATTAGGGTTTGACCAATCTGCAAAAGGGAATTTGGTCAATTAAAATGCCCGACATGATCAATCCACAAAAGGGGATTGATATAATGAATAATAAATCAATAATAAATAGAATACTCTTTCCAATTACAATATTTCAACAATTCACACTTGTAAGAATGTACTCGGTGCCTTGATACCTACTTTCATCATTGGTAGGTTGTCTCACATTTGTTAACGATATACCTTAATGACTAGTAATCAAAACAAAGTCTCATTATGTTCAACCTCAACTTCTTTATTCACACGATGTAGACTTGAACCTTTGGTGGATTGGGTAGAAGACTTGAATACATTAGTTCATAGCTGAAACTTTCTTGAGTTGTTGCTACCTTTTCATTGGACCAGTACCTGTGTGACTTCAGTGATCATGGGAGATAAGATTGTACTCAATTGTATACCGATATCTTCAAATTGATTTTGATACTGGTTTTACTGGGCCTTGTTCATGACTATGACAACCTTTAGCATGTAACCGCATTTGTATTTTCCTATTCATGGCCATGGATAGTTGTTTGGTATATTTTCACATGGATCTGTAGTGTAATTCAAATTGGCAACCATGTATGCAAAGTCAGTACAACTTGTAATGAACAACTAGTTCTTCTAGTTAGGTCCCCATTACTCCACTTCTGGGTTTTTATAATTTATTTCGGCCATCACAGATACTCCTCTGACCTCACACATTAGGGGGCATCTGTTATAGAAAGATTTTCCTCACCTTATGCAATATTGCATAGAAGGCCTTTTTCCATTCCCCTATGCAGACTTGAAGTCCCTTTTTTACAAATCCCAGAGAAAAAAATATAATTTCTCCACATATACGCACCTTGCCTACTATACAATATGTGTATACATAGGTTGCACCACTACAACCCACCTACATCAGGAAATGTGCCCAAAACTGAAAAATGGTGTTGGGTTTCCATGTCACGTCACAAGATCAATTATCATTGGCCTTCCATATACGGGAAATGTTCTGACTCGGCCCTTCAGTTCCACTTGAAGGCTATAAATGGGCCAAATCTGAGCTATGGAAAAGAGAAGAAAGAATTCAACTTTGAGAGCAAAGTTACTCTGGAGGAATTATTCACTTCACATTGAGTCTGCATCCCTTTATCCTTTAAGTCTAAATACATTGTTCAACCCCCAAGATCTTCCTTTATTGATTGAGAACTTTGTTGTCTCTCTTACATGAGCTTGCCTTTGGTGAAGGATTGAAGTGGTGAAGGTCCAGTTGGAAGAAACTTAGTTTCTCGGTTTCGAACCGTGCCGACACGGAAGTCTGTAACTTATTCACTTTTGTTGATTATATCTTAATAGAAATACTCGTTTCTCGTCCAATTAACATCTTTCAAATATTTGAATTATTATTCCATGGGCGTATTTGTTATGTATTGTTCCTGATTTTGTACTTAAGGCTCAAAGCACAATGTCAGGCATCAGGAAATGAGGAAAGTTTAAAAGTTTTATTTTTCTATCTCAGTTATGTGACAAAAATTCCTTAAATTGAATTGATAGTATGATAACTCTGAGGTTGTTTTTCATATATGAGTTAAATTTGAAAATATTGGATGTAATGAGAGAAAAACATGAAGTTGTTATACAAAGCAAGGCATCTAATACATAAGAATATTACTTAGTTACAGAAGAAGAGAATGGATAATGTAACCTTAAATGAAGCATTAAATGTAGCAATCTAATTAACTCACGGGTCTTGTACCTACTAACAGTAAATACAAGGGAAAATATTTTTTTTATTAGATAACTAAATGAAATATAACCACAGTATATGTTGTACTAAATTGCGATCAAGCATTCATCAAGGAAATATATAAAAAGATGTTAGGATGTAGAAAGACAAAAGAACACATAACTCCAATGAACGAAATGTGGAATCTCTGGTCTGCACTTGTATTAATTCTCAATGAGATGAGTTTTCTCAATTACAACCGACAAGAAGAAACCCTTGTTCATTCTTTCGAATATGCATTTATACAATAGTTTTCAACCTCAAACGGTTGGAATTATTCTATCTCTAGAATAATTAAAATTACAAAATATGGAAGCTGAAACACTTCGTTTGCATTCTTCTTGATCTTCTCGTCATGCTGGCATGGGTTTTTTTTTTTCCTGTATTCTAGATCCGAAATAGATAATGTACACAAATTGTATCATTGATTTCCAGGAGTACTACCCTTTCCCTGCTCAATACATTTGATGCATCTGCCCACAAATTGAGCTACTAACCTCAAGGATTCTCTCAAATTATTGGCCTAAAAAATGTATAATTTCTTTTCCAGCTGAGACAATCTATCTTATGAAATAATAGACTGCAGTTGTAGATTAGGATTCACTCGCCATCTATCTATTTGAGCAATATCAACCTATTTTATCTGTGATATTTCATCTTGGGATTCTTCCATGTTTGTCTTAATGTCGAGCAAATGTTTGGCTATATCAATCTGACCCAGTGTTCCAAAACTATCTTCTTTATCAAGGCCCAATAATTCCTAGTTGAATAAGCCAAAAGTTTCTTCACAAGATTCTTTCACTTCTTTATCCATTTTCTTGCCTTCGGCTATGTTAGACTCCCAAGTATTCAATATGATATCACCTCTGGTCTGCTCTGAAATGGACAATCCAGAAGACATAGTTATTCCTTCTTTTGCCGATGATATATCCACTTCTTGGAAGTTAGTTCAGGTGATGATAGCCTCTCTCTCTCTTAAAAAAACATTACTTAATGATTGATCTATCACTCGAAAATGATTTTGGATGATTTCTACCTTAGAGAGAAGGTTTTGTTGTGCTTCTTCCAGTTTTCGTACTTCTAGTGCTTGAGCTTGGAACATTGTTACATCTATAATCATGCTTTCGGTAGAACTTAATTTGGCTTGCAATTGTCGTACCAACTCCTCTTGTTGGATGACCCATCCTTGGTTAACTTGGGTAGTCTTGTGTATCTCTTCAAGGTTGGTTTTAAGCCGCTGGATTTCTTGTCTGTCCTTGGCTCTCATCTGTTCGAAGACCTTGTTGACCTCACTTCTAATGTCCTTTGTTACAATCTTTATTTGGTTTTGTAATTGGTTTATTAGCAAGTCTTTTTTCTTCAGCTACTCTTTTAAAGTTCTAACCGAATACTAGTTGGTTGTTGCATAAGCCCCCAATGAACCCACTATTTCTTTAGTGAATTCTACCTCTTCTAAGGCCTCTCCATTAGTTAGTACTCTCTATATTTTGACTGTTGCACCCACCCTTTGGTGCGTTTCTCATTTCACCACAACTTTCCTTTTCTTTCTAAAAAATAAATCGGTAGGAGGTATCTCTTCTATAGGAATTGGCGTTAGATATTCTATGAATACTGTCTCTGTATAGGGGTTTCCTCTGGTAAAATGTAAAGGTGCGATGGACTTAATGGGGTTGTTGATTTCCATAGATGATTGTTTTCCAATGGCATATATAGTTGATTTATCTGGTGTAGTCAATTGCTTATCTCCTCCCTTCTTTATTAGTGTCTCCGCTTGATTTTTGGCCTGATTACCTGATATATCTGTCTCTAGGGTCTCTTGTTTCTGAGTTGAGACCTCAATTTTCTCTAATTTTTCCTGGGTTTCTTGTTTTCTAGAGTTTATGACTTTTGAACGTTGGGTCTCCATTTTCTGTGTATCTGGAGACGCCAGGACTTCCCCTTGTAACACTTTAGGGAGGCTACTTCTTCGGTGCCTCTGGAAGTCATAGAATTCAATCATTCCTTCAGGTGACAGAGCTCGAACCTGGCCTAAGAACTCCGAATAACATATCACTCCTTGAAAAATCTCATCTTGAGGAGAATCCTTGTGTTCATACCTTTTCAGACTGCAACTGTCCATGTGGTTACCCATGACCTTATGTAGGTTGTGCTTCTTGAATTCAATGTTTACCAGCTTTATTTCTTCTAAGGTCATGGCCTCTACTTTGGAGTGGCCAAAATCCAATAAAGAAAATGCACCAATGTGTAAGGGGAAAGATGGCCATACATTTTTCTGTACTCCTTTGAGTTCTTTGCTAATCCTGTCGAGTACAATTTGTCGTGCGACCTCACGGCAAAATAGTCTGTTTGGTAAAAATTGTGGCAGAGCATATGGAGGAACCGAAGATCCAAAAAACCTGATATAGGAGAAGTGTTCCTTGATGTACCAATCTACCACACTGCCTAGGTTAGCCACAAATTTATCTGAAATTCTAGGAGGTGGGCGACCAAATATAACAACGTGCATAGGCACCACTACCTAGTTACAAATTTCATAGAAGAAATCTTTCACCTTGTCTTCCTAGAGTTTTGAATGATAAATGTGAATTGGTTCTGCACTACTTGGATTCCAGCTCCAGCCCATCAATGGGAAAGGTGTCATGAAACAGATGGCATCCATAATATAAGCTGACATGAATAATGAAGATGATTTCCCTTTGTTTTTATGTGCCCAATATTTTGTAATTTCACTAGCTAGATTGTCTGACAATATTTTGGCCTAGTCGAAAGAATACCCTTCCGCCACTGTGTGTATCATGGGCACCCATGGCAGAAAGAAATGGGTTGTATTCTCTTTTCCATAGATCCTACACATCATCATGGATACATACATGAACTGCGGTTGTAACGATGAAACTAATTATGTGCCATGAGAATCGTCTCTGAACTTTTTGGGGTGCGAATACCAATCTTTGATTAAGTCAGAGAGGATTTTTCCAAATTGATCACACTCCTTCTTGTTGAAATCCTCTAAGAAACTGGCATTGTAAGTGAAGTTATGTGTTGGAGATATCTTATACATCACCTGTATGTGCTCTGGCCGAAATGATCCAACAATTACCTTCTGCGAATTGAATATAGTTCTAGTTGGGATATCTACATGATCCAGTGCCCATCCTATCATATCATAATAGGGTAAAAATCGTGGCCTTGTTGCTACCTTATGCATCTCTGACTGAGAAACAATCTTGTATTTGGTAGACAAATCCTCCTTTTCATTGTTTCTTGAATCATCTGGGCAGTTTACCAGCTTGTATTGCAGGGTATTGAATACATGTGTCCAGGTTTTAACTGTATCTACGCTTTTGGGTGAGGTGTCAGAGATAACCTCTGCATTCTGGCTTGAAATTTCGCCGGTCGCTTAAGGCATTTTTCGTTGAGCCATGGTATCAAGTCTTGGAGTTCTATTATATGTTATAGAGAATGAGAGTGCAGAAAACTAATTA
The DNA here is from genome assembly GCA_000966675.3 of Picea glauca. NCBI lineage: Eukaryota > Viridiplantae > Streptophyta > Pinopsida > Pinales > Pinaceae > Picea > Picea glauca. The sequence continues at coordinate 311,847 of JZKD02S1738684.1, read as the reverse complement.
TTTCGCTAAGCCAGTTCTGTGAAAACGAGAATGTAATTCAGAAAATGGAAAAACTTATTTACCTTAAGCGTATCAATCTGCGCAAATCTTCACCGACAATGCATTTAATTCATTTATTCAAAAGATTTGGGCGATAAAGAAGGATCTTATTTGGAATCATTTCTCTAAATCATCTATTAATGTCATTAATGGTCGATATTTCGTGATCTAGGAAAAGCATAGAGAACACTTGAATTTACCCGTATTTCAAATCAACATAAACTTTACAGGAGATGAGATTACTTAAGGAGTTAATAAATCAAGTTTATCCTATTAATTAATCATGTTTAACATTAATTCATTTTGGAGTTTGGATTTTTAGGCGATCTTATTTCATTTCAAGATATGATCCAGGAATCGCAAAATCGCGATTTGATCAATTAATATTAATCACGCTTAACCTTTTAATTAATCGTGATTAATTACGGGTTTCCCGACTTCAGGTATCGAGATTTTAGGTTTTCGTTCGAGACAGGATTCCCGAGACACGAAGTTGCGATAATATTTATTTATTTTTAATAATTATTAATCATTTAATTAACCCAGTTTAATTTAAGATGGTTTCACAATTTTGTATATCAGGACTTTGGTGGTCGCTCGAGGCATGGATCCCTGAATCGCGAAGTCGCAATGTGATTAATTTGTATTAATCTCTTTTAATGATTTAATTAACATGACTTAAAACTTATCACAGTTTTTTGATTTCACATGTCAGTACATTGAGGTTCATTACATGTTGGATTGTTAGGTCTGCGAAACCCCGAGACCCAACATTTTGAATATTGTCTTTAGTGATTTGACCTTTCAACTAGTGGGCGGCTCCATAAATTTTAAGCATTTAGGATCATTGTATTAAACAGAAGAACCCATCAATGGTGATATCCAAGTGCGTGGTTGTCTTTATTTAAACAATAATTAAACTTATTTAATTCTAAAGTTTAGAAAAAATATATGTTTCAACATTATGAATGTTGATGGATTATGTTATCGAATGTGCTAACATCATATATTATCACCATATGCTTGCATTGCTTGGTTGTTGAGGACCAATTGTAGGTATATTTCTTTGGGTCAAGTGCTCAATGATGGACTTCATTGAACGTCTAGACAAGGTAGGCCTTTTATCTTATCTTGCTAGCATATTTTTTTATATAGCATACTTGAGAGTAGAGTTGATTTCTGCATTCATTTTTGTCTGTTGCAGTTTACCACTAGCCATAGAGAAATTTTCCTCGTAAAACACACAATACCTCGTCTTTGAAGGGCTTGATGTCATACAACATTCAACATTGTTGGTTGATGTGGAGATCACTTCCTTGGCAGAACCATCCAATGGTGTAGGGTTGTGGGTGTGGCGTTGTCGGCAGGGCCAGACGCTTGACAACCTCTACTGAGATGAGGTTGTTTTGGCTACCACTATCAACGATGAAGTGTAGAAGGGTTCCTTTTACCCACATTCATGAATGGAAGAGGTGCTCTCCTTCCTCTAGATCATCTGGTTCACCAAGCTAGAGCTTGGTGGTAGCAATAGTGGCACTAGGTTCCGCATCAATGATCTGTCTTCCCCTTTCTGAAGCTGACTCAGAGTCAGAACCCACATATTATTCATAGGCTTTCACTTCGGCCACTAGCGACTTCTTTGAGCGACAATCAGCAGTATTATTCCAAAGGCTCTTATGGAAGTCACACCATATTCCCTGTATATTTCTTTGTCTTTTCATTGTCCTTCTTTTCTTGCGGCTTGGACTGGTTGTCCTGATACTGTCCACCTTTTCTTTGTCCTTTGTTCTATGGGTTGGGGCCACCCTTTCCTGGATTTTTCTATGAGGGGTTCCCAGGCCCAAATTGTCGCTTCTTTTGTTTGAGCTTCTGCTCGATTTTGATGACATATCGGTAGGCCACGCCCAAGGACGAGATGTCCATAAATTCCATTTTGGTCTGGATGTATCTATGCATAGAACTACAATACTTGAGCACCAGATGTCACTCTGAATTTTTGATACCCATCTTGGTGCAAAATGCATGGAATATATTTGTGAACTCTAGCACTACTTGGTCTCTTTCTTTCCACAGTGTGGTACATTTGGTATACAAGTCATCATAACTTCTGAAAGGGTGGTATTTTTCCTTAATAACATCCCTAAAGGATTCTCAGGTGGCTGTGACTATAAATAATGAGAACTCCTCTATTTCCTTTTGCTCACAGAAATTTTCCCACCAATCTTTGACATGGGGAATGACTTTGAGGAGCGTAAAAGTAATATTTTCTCTATTCGAAAAGTTATGGATAGAAAAATACCCTTCTAGTAGATTCAACCACTTCCCTACAACATCTGCATCTATTTGACCTTCAAATATAAGAATATCAAAGTTGATTTGTACCTTGAAGGGGGCGGCGCCTCCACTTGAGGAAGATGTGTCACCCGTTGGTAGCCGCCGAAGTATTTACGCGAAACTATCCATCATCTCATTCCTCTATTGCATGAGGGCTTCCTCAAGCAACATTTTGAAAGGATATCCTGTCCCATCATATTTATTTTCCCCTGCCATGAGAGGTAGCTTGAGCATGTGAGATCTTTTTTCCTCAAGAGAAACAAGCTCAAGACCTAATTCTTTGTACCCTGACCTCGTTGGGGACATGCATTAAGACAAAAAGGAGAAGACTGCTCTGATACCATTGATCTGGATTTTATGAGAAGAACAAAATGAATACATATTATTAAAATATGTTTCACACAAAATAACAGAGATACAGTAAAACCAGTTTTCTATTCAATAAGGAAATAAGTTGAAACTGTAAAATGCAGTGGAAAACAAGCTTGTTGGAATGGTGGTGGATTATCTCTGAGAAGAAATGTGACGGTTGTGCTCCTTCACAAGAAGATGGTTACAATGAGCCTCTAAAGTCCTTTTACAATAAACAGGAATGTCAAAAACCCTAGACATCCAAAAACCTAACCCTAGGAGATGAAGCACCAAAAGTCATGTGGGCCCTGTTTGGGTAAGTTAGTACATCAACTTCCCGGGGTTGTAACTTTTGCATACGATCTTCATTTTAGCTACACAATAGCTCGTTTGAAATTTATAACCGAGAAGAAAAGTTTGCAATTGTTCCAGGTTAGTGCTTCTGGCAATCACTTGGGCCCCAAATCCCCAAAAAATTTTGTTCAGGGCCTCAAAACAGCCCCAGAAGTTTGGAACCTGAAAAACTGTTGAAAAATTGCCAAGGTGGAAAATTGTTTTTCGAGCTAGTGGAATAGGTGGGTGGCCATCGATATCCACCCAGATCACATGTAATGCGTTGAGCTCCACTGGGAGTATGGGTACACTGAGAAGGCATTGAACACCTTGAAAAGGGTGTATGGAGTACGTCAAAAGAGGGCACACTCTTGAGGGCACACTGGCTATTGAGGAGACACGTGATGGAACCTCTCGACTGGTGACACACTGGAAGCCTTGAAGAGGGCACATTGAAATCCTTGAGAATGATGTCAAACTATAAAAAAAAAATTGGTGGATTGCCTCTCTTCTGAACTTCATAGTTGAGAAAACATTGGTTGGGATCCAAGCTCTGATACCAATTGATCTGAAATTTAACCTACAAAATGAACACACAACAACATCGATCAGAAACTAAACTAGAGAGAAATGGTGCACACTGGTGATTGGAAAAATAAGAGTGTGTTGAATAGTAAAATTAGACGTAGAGAGAAATTGTAGTGAGAAAAACAAGAGACACGAGTTTTAGAAAATGACCATCAACTTTATTCAACAAAAGAGAGTGTCCTTTATTAGGCTGGGAGACTTTTCCTCATCAACATCATGGAAGTTGTTTCTTTATTTCTAGAGCGCTCTACACAGTGAGACTTGCAATATTTGTTTACAATATGAAAGACTAACATAAGTTGGCACACTAACAATGATTATGGAGCACCCTGCTCAACTGGACTAGCGAGGGATTTTTATTAAATAACTAATTGACGCAACTAACATGCTAATTAGTTATTAGGAAGCTCCATGCTCAACAATACTGGTGAGGGAATTTTATAATGGAAGTTACTAATGAACTGCTACATGATCTCATGCTGATTGACAAAGGAAGGGGTGCACCCTTCCTGGTGGCCCACAAAGGTTGGGTAAATTCCAAGGTTAAAATGGTAAATATATTGTATTTTTACATACTATATTAGTTTTGATACATTTTAATCAAAATGCACTCATAATACCTAGAAGTTGTATTTTCTTGTTTACAGGTTGCTTCAATGATGTTTTTTCTTGAAATTTAAATGTTTTTCAGCACAATTACTTGACGACTATCAACTAAAACCTCCTAATGTAACATATAGGGATAGGATTTTCATGTCACACTGCATCTTTTACCTTTTTTCATGTGTTATGTCTTAGGTTTAATCTCATGAGATTATTACCTAAGTCATTTTTGAGTTAGTGATCACGTTTTTATTCAAAGAAAGAGATTTCATTTTTATGGGCTACCTTAGTTAGTGCCTCATTTTCCATTTGACACCCATTCTAAGAAAAACTTGTAATTTTGAGATCTCTTTTAGGCCTTTTAAGATTATATTTTATCCTACATTTCTTACTATTATGTATTTATTTTCTAATCCCTATAGAGATCCCATATTATGATTTGTCACATTGATTTCTATCTCTCGCTCTAAATTTTATAAAAAAAATGTGGCTTGCCCTTCATCACTTGCTATATTTTGATATATTCTTATGTTTGCTCTTGCTTGAATCTTTTCTATGAAAATATGTTCTACACTAGTGGAGACATGTTTATGGTTGTCCATAAAATGCTATTTCTTGACCCACTTATTGATATTCTTCTATGTTGTGAGTCCCTTGCACATCCAGGACTTCCTTGGTTTTGTTTTAAAACACTTGTATCCTCTATTCTAATTTAGTATTCTTCGATTCTATTTTCATGCTTTTCACTAAATCATGAAAAAGACAAAAAAAAATCATATAGTACAAAAAATAGAGAAGGGGAAAGAAGTTAGATGTTTTATTTCTTTTAGGTTTTTCATAGAAATCCTTTAACAGAGAATCTACCTTAAGTTATTTTCCTTATTGGTTGAGTTTTCAAATCTATCTTTTAAGCAATCTACCTTGGTTTTTGACTTCGCTGTTGAACTCCTAATTAGTTACTCTTCCAATTTCCCTAGAGTTAAACCTTGGTGCTTCTTGTATTAAAGGTTTATGTCCTTCATCCCTTTAGGTTATAGTTGTTGTTTGTTGAGGCCTCAACACACCACAAGTTGATAGTGTTGGCGACAGAAGTCACTCCTGGATTGCTTGCAGGAGCAGAGCCCGACGCCATCGATTTTTATGTCACGATTTAATAAATGGGGGTGGTCGAATGGAAAGAGACCCAGGAAAGCAACATTGACACAGGAACCAGTGTCTGGTATGTAGAAAGCAAGGGAGGTCTTGATTCAACTTCTGTCAGTAAACTGGTTAAGGGGTGGTAGATGGAAGACTTGTGAGAAGGGTGAGCAAGACTACCTTGGGAAACAGGCCTTCAGAAGCTTGAGGAAGAAAAACTCAGAAGCCAAGATCCTCTTCGTCTAGAGTTTCAAGAAGCTGAGGGGTGACTCAACTAGATCCTCCAATTCCAAGTCATTCAACGCTAAGAAAATCACAGGAACTGATTAGAAACAATGCAACTGTTACAGTGATCCAACCTACATCATCCTATAACAGCTACAACCCGACTGGATCCTCCAATTCCGAGATGTTCTAACATAGTAAAAGAAGAGATGGAAAAGAGGCTGACGTCCATAAAGTAAGAAGTCTCCAATGCCTTATACATTAACCAGAGCGACCAGCGCTGCATCAAAAATTTACAATCGGGAGCCTTGCTCAACCATCGATGCTTACAAAAATGGAGAAAACACCTACATATACTCAAAAAAAACCAACAACAACAAAAATAATATGATGGATTAAAAACATTGCGTCTACATGTCTTCTGACAGTCTGCGCATGCAGACTCTGGCTGATCGTGCACCCAAGACAGACACTATCAGATTTCGGACTGTCCTGCTACAGATGAATCGACCAGCTTTAGTCCTTTGATGGACTCACTTTTTATGGTGGAGATGATGCCCAACCACCAACAACAACCACAATAACTACTTTCTTGGGATTGGGGACAACCTCGGTCAACCCTACCTTCTAGGACGTGGAGGTCTCCTAATGGTGCCACCTGGATTAGCTGAATGGTCTCTCTTTGGATGTTGCTTCGCTGGACTGTTGCGAGGGACCCCTATGGGGGATATGAAAAAGGGTATGATGGGAGAAATGGCATCAACACGGTGGAGGCGATGGAGAGGAAACGGGAGCGGTGACATAAGTTGAGGAATGCCATGTAGTCTGAAAAGGAAAGAGGAGGAAGGTGTGTGGAGTGTGGGGGTACAGGTGGACACGGAGTAAAAGGAATGATCATACAGGTGGAGGTGACTGGGAGTGAGAGGGAAACATGGCAGGAGGCGAGAGGGTGATGAGATAAGGAGGGGCCATGTGGATGGAGAGAGGGAAGTTAGACAGATGACAGGGGAAGAGGGAGGCAGTAAGTGATTTGGAAGAAGTGGGGGCAGACGCAATGAGGAGGCGCCACATTAACAGGGGGAGGATGGGACAGAAGGTGACAAGTCAGGAAGAGCCCCCCATACCTTTATTAAAGTCAGGATAACAAAGGGGGGGTTGGAAACAACCTCAGTCGTTGATCCAGGCGCTCTGATTGTAGCCGTCAGAGAGGTGCACCCTCGATTCCGGACCCCCACCCTCCGCTTAAAGGTAGAAAGGTGGGGGGGCTCCAAAATCCACTCCTGACCGTAGATATGAGCACGCAGATCCTGGCCGCCCAGATCCATGCCCCCTTTAAGTCCAATTCACCCAAGTTTCATCGATGGATGGACGGTTGAGATGACTTCGACACTTTCTCTATGAAAATCCTGAAAGGCCCCACCTGTGGCTCAGATATTGTGCCACGTGTCCTCCAGAGGAACGGTCGAGATGGAATTTGATGTTAGATGAGGGCTGCCTCCATTATCAGGCTCACTTGACGTGACCGAGTGCTAGGACCATGGGCTTATACTCAAAGGCGCTTATCGGTGTTTCAGGGTTTGGGGTTTCGAGACGTAAAATGACGAGGAGCTCTTACCCCTCGAATCCCTGAATGCCGACATGACATGATCATGCACCATGTGTCCTTTTGGATGGATGATCGAGATCCTTCATGAATGTATATAGACCCTACCCATTGCACTAATCCCAGTGCAACTTCGCTAACCGCAATTTCCCGTCGACTGTCGATCTGCTCCTATGGATGAATCTGGGTCGTTGACAACCTAATTTCGCCTGCTCACTTGATTTTCAGCCTGAAATGGGGCTTTACATGCTATGCTTGGGTGTTCTTCATGCAACCTGTAGACCTGGATGCTCTTAGGCCCAAGACAAGAAATGTCGCTAACATTAGGCTCCATGGGGGATAGAGTCGTCCCTGTGATGCTCTAAGGACTCATTTTGTAGTTCCAGTGCCTTGTTGTTGGGCTATGGAGTCAAGCTCAAAACATCCCGCTTCTGAAAATATAGGACGAAAAGTAAAGCAAAGCAAACAAAGATACATGCTCAAAGGAGATTATTTATATGCAATCCTAATTCTAATAAAATATTTTACATGGGCTAGGTGAAAGAAAACTTCCACCATAGCCATTCAAGCAGCTTTCTGGATAGAAGCTCCTTCCTTCTGTCGATGATCATCAGCAGATGGTGTAACCGTGATAGCAGAACAGTTACACTCTTCAACTCCTCCTTACAGGATGGAGTTGAGATGAAATAGGGTGGCTCCAAGGCATAGGGGAAATGCCACTCCATGTACTTGCTGACAGGGTCATAGAATGAGTGGCCAATCCCAGAAAACTGGCGAGAAACAGCCGCCTGTGCTACACAGTTGTCCACCTATTGCTGAATATCTCTAATAAGCACAAGTAGGAGGACAATTGACACAGGCTCACTGATCTCAGGTGGTGGTTGTTCGTTGATTAGCTTCGGATAGAACATGAAATGCGTGCTCAGTCGTTCCTCTAGTTCCTCCTCCTCTTTTCCGTGCACTCCCCCATCTTGTAAAAAGGGAACGGTCTCCTGATCCTTCTCTTCAATCCCAAGTGTAAATACATCATGGGAAATCTCATGAAGGAAGAAAGAACGATCCTCTTCCATAATGGCATATTTTTTTAAATCTGAGACAGCAGGCTCATTGGGGGCAGATGCTAACGCATCCAAAAAATCTTCAATAATCTCTTCAAAAGAGCTACTTAGATCATCCACCTCGAAGACTGGAAAATCCTTTTTGCTGCCTTCAGATTCCAATTTTGCACACTGGGGAGTGGGGAATATCGCCTGCACCACTAGTTCACTCAGAGCACCATCCTCCTCCCTGGGAAATTCATCACTCTCATAACCCCCCCTACTGTAGACGAATGGGGAGGAGAAAGGACGGAGCTCTGATCCAGGTCATCAGTATCATCCTCATAGCCTACGTCCGAAACAACTTCATCCGGTATAGAGTTGTGGTATCCCTCACTACAGTTATGAAAAACTAACATAGAGGGATAAAACTCTTGGTAATAGGTGACGAAAGCTGCATGAAACTCCGAGAGTGAAGAAATTCTAGCAGGGGGTAAAGAATGATACCATTTACGCGCATCCCTTGCTAACGAGAACATGAACATTTTCAATAATACATCCTCATGATGTATCTCCCACTGACGCATGAGTTCATGAAACTCATTGAGGTGCTGAGCAGGGTTGTCATCTTCACACTTTCCAAATATGGGCAAATAATCGCCCCATTCATTCAGAGAGGGGACAACATTAGGAAAACCATGAATAACAGAAAAATTAAAAGGAGCAAACCTGCAAGCAAGGATTTTCTCCATATCGAATCAGTGGAGTCGCCAATTGATCCTTGAATCATGGAGTCGCTAGGTGAAATATGCGCAGCTTCGAATGTGTCTAGTCCTTGTTCACCATCAAAGTCCAGATCCTAACCTTGTTGTTACCCCAGGAAGCTTCTCAGGCTGAGAAAGCAGCTGCTAAAACCTTCTCGAGAAAGCTCCTTAGGGATAGCTTTCAGGTGTGCTAACAGTAGCCATAGCTGAAACAGTGATGTGGAAACCTTGGAATTGCCATAGTGGAGTCGCCAGATGCACAGTAGAAATCTTGAAGGGCTCTGATGTCTGATGCACCTTCAGAATCAGAGGCTCAATGTCGTTCTGCCCAGGGAAAATCTTCAACTTCATCCCCGACAACGACGTAGAAATTTTGGCGACGAAAGTCACTCCTGGATTGCTTGCAGGAGCAGAGCCCGACGCCCATCAGTTTTTATGTCACGATTTAATAAATGGGGGTGGTCAAATGGAAATATACCTAGGAAAGCATCATTGACACAGGAACCAGTGTCTGTTATGTAGAAAGCAAGGGAGGTCTTGATCCAACTTCTGTCAGTAAACTGATTAAGGGGTGGTAGATGGAAGACTTGTGATAAGGGTGAGAAAGACTGCCTCGGGCAACAGGACTTCGGAAGCTTGAGGAAGAAAAACTTAGAATCCAAGATCCTCTTGGTCCAGAGTTTCAAGGAGATGAGGGGTGACTCGACTGGATCCTCCAATTCCAAGTCGTTCAGCGCTAAGAAAATCACAGGAACCGATTAGAAACAATGCAACTATTACAATGATCCGACCTACATCATCCTATAACAGCTACAACCCGACTGGATCCTCCAATTTCGAGTTGTTATAACATAGTAAATGAAGAGATGGAAAAGAGGTTGACATCCATAAAGTAAGAAGTCTCCAATGCCTTATACATTAACCAAAGCGACCAGTGCTGCATCAAAACTTTACAATCGGGAGCCTTGCTCAACCATCGATGCTTACAAAAATGGAGAAAATGCCTACATATACTCAAAAACAAAAACAACAACAAAAAAAAGACGTTGCATTAAAAACATTGCATCTGCATGTCTTTTGACAGTCTGCATATGCAGACTCTGGCTGATTGTGCACCTAAGATAGACGCTATCAGATTTCAGACTGTCCTGTTGTAGATGAATCGACCAACTTTAGTCCTTTGCTAGACTCTCTTTTTATGGTGGATATGATGCCCAACCACCAGCAACAACCACAATAACTGCTTTCTTAGGACTGGGGAAAGCCTCGGTCAACCTTACCTTCTGGGACGTGGAGGTCTCCTAATGGTGCCACCTGGATCAGCTGAATGGTCTCTCTTTGGATGCTGCTTCGTTGGACTGCTGCGAGGGACCCCTATGGAGGATTTGAAAAAGGGTATGATAGGAGCGATGGCGTCAACACGGTGGAGGTGATGGAGAGGAAACGGGAGTGGTGACATAAGCTGAGGAATGCCACGCAGTCTGACAAGGAAAGAGGAGGAAGGTGTGTGGAGTGCAGGGGTACAGGTGGACATGGAGTAAAAGGAATGATCATACAGGTGGAGGTGACTAGGAGTGAGAGGGACACATGGTAGGAGGCGAGAGGGAAATGATATGAGGAGGGGCCATGTGGATGGAGAGAGGGAAGTTGGACAGATGACAGGGGAAGAGGGAGGCGGCAAGTGATTTGGAAGAAGTGGGGGAAGACGCAATGAGGAGGCGCCACGTTAACAGGGGGAGGACGGGACAGAAGGTGACAAGTTAGGAAGGCCCCCCCATACCTTTATTAAAGTCAGGATAGAAAAGGGGGGTCCGGAAACAACCTTAGTTGTTGATCTGGGCGCTCTAATCGTAGCCATCGGAGAGGCGC
>JZKD02S1738684.1:279210-300915 GCA_000966675.3 Picea glauca | reverse complement strand
CGCTTAAAGGTAGAAAGGTGGGGGGGCTCTGGAATCCACTCTTGACCGTAGATCTGAGCATGCAGATCCTGGCCACCCAGATCCATGCCCCCTTTAAGTCTAATGCACCCAAGTTTCATCGATGGATGAACGACTGAGATGACTTCGACGCGTTCACTATGAAAATCCTGAAAGGCCCCACCTATGGCTCAGATCTTGTGTCGCGTGTCCTCTAGAGGAATGGTCGAGATGACATTTGATGTTAGAAGAGGACTGCCTCCATTATCAGGCTCGCTTGACGTGACCAGGTGCTAGGACCATGGGCTTAGCTTCAAAGGCGCTTATCGGTGTTTTTGGGTTCAGGGTTTCGAGACGTAAAATGACGAGGAGATCTTACCCCTCGAATCCCCGAATGCCGACATGACATGATTGTGCACCACGTGTCCTTTTGGATGGACGGCCGAGATCCTTCATGAATATATATAGATTCTACCCATCGCGCTAATCCTAGCGCAACTCCGCTAACCACGATTTCTCGTCGACCGTCGATTTGCTCCTATGGATGAATTTAGGCCGTTGACAACCTAATTTCGCCCGCTCACTTGATTTTTAGCCTAAAATGGATCTTTACGTGCTACTCTTGGGCGTTCTTCATGCAACCTGCAGAATTGGATGCTCTTAGGCCCAAGACAAGAAATGTCGCTAACAGATAGACTTGGAGACCCCACCTTTAATTTCAATTTTTTGCATTGACCTTTATTCTTCAAAGTGTTATTTCTATGCATATCATGATGATGATGTTTTGAGTTGTCTTGATGATGAATAAACATGATGATTGGCCTCTTTCCAATTTATGATTACATCTAGATCTTAAATATAAATTCACTTTTCATTTGTTTCTATTTATATACTTGACCTTTCTAACTCATTGATGATGGTTCTATCAAGATTGTTTTAAATGTGATTTTATGCATATATCATCTTGATGTTAGTGTAATCTTGTGTGTACATATTAGGCTTGCGATTCATGCTTACTCAAGAGAAAAAAATTATTTATTTCATCAAAAATATTAAATATCTCTTCGGAAATTATGCACAGGTGTCATGCATTGAATTCCAAACTCCAAGAATTATCATATATTAAGCAACAAGAGGTCGTAGGTGAGTTCAACCACATAGTCAGTGATAAAGAATGACCATAGTGACATTCACACATGGAGATGGCATGAAGAGGTGATGATCAATTATATAATATATATTGCATTGACGTCAAATTACATATGACCATACAATCATAAGGCTAGACAACCTGCCTAGTTGCATTGCCTAATTCACAGTTCCTGCACTGGAATCATGACATTGTGCTTAGTGGGAATGTTGTGTTGAGTGATGGAAATATATAAATTGTGGATGCCATGAAAATGGAATGATTATCCATATTCATATAATCATTTTATCTGTTTTCATCCAATCATTGGAAATAATATCAATGAGTTTCAAGCTAAAATAGTGAAATTGGAATTTTTTGCACTAGATGTCAATTGACTAATTTCACAGATTCATATCAATCAAATGTTAAGGGATCTCATTGATGTTTTTTTTAGAGATTTAAAATAATATATATAAATGATCAATCATGAATACATGGATCTCAATTCATGTTGAGAATTTTCCCATGACATACTTCTAATTAAAAACATTTTTTTGCATAAAAATGGGTGTTGATCGAAATGTTAGTTAAAGCATCTGAAAGGTCTACCTATAGGTTCTTAGTTCTATTAATCCAATGTAACTGGAAAAATTGTATTTTGACCCTTGTAAGTAGGTAAATGAACTTAATGATTTCCCATTGATGAGTCTTGTTGAATCTAAAGGATAAAGAAAGGTGGGTTCCTGGTATCAGAATGAAGAGTCCAACCACTTGTTGGAAATGAATTTATGTCTTCATCTCCTTGTTGATAAAGTCGACATATAAATTTAATTTTCATCTTACTTTGTCGGCTTTCTTGACATGCATATTTAGCCTTCATTCACATTCTTTTGAAATCATAATTTTCATCACTCATAGCTTTGCTTAAAGGGTGTTTTATATTTATTGTTTTAATGTTGTAAATAGACATTGTGTTTCCCATGGTGTCGGTTTGTGAGATCAAAGGTATGAGAGGTGAGTTGATGGTTGTACAAAGAATAAAACCTCACATTTTTATAAAATAACAAACTAGTTTCTTCATCAAACCATAAAAAGGACTGAGCAAGCCAAAGAAAACCATTACACATACAAGAAAAACTAGTTTACAATCTAATTTCAAATTTGAAGAAATATTGCAAGATGGATTTTGAAACTGCCATGTCACTTGAAGTTTTCATGTTTATTTTTCAATAGAGGTAGTGTTATGATTATCACAATTTTCAAATGGAATATGAATCAAAGCATTCATTACTCAAATCTTGAAAGAACTAAAGTGCAATTGAAGCATTACAATCAAAGTTTTATATGCACATAATTTTATAGTGAATTAACTTCTCAATAAAATTTTAAACTCAAGGGTTCACAATGAATGCAAGATTGATCTCAAAAGAGAGTGTTGAAGGATTTTGTTTTTTCTCTTGCATTAAAAATCACTCATTAATTTGAATTCATAAATCCATGGTGAATTAGTGTTTGTGAATCAAATGTAGATATGTTTCACTATTTGAATCCAATTATTCTCAAGAAAATATGTATGCACATATACTTTTATTGGATGCATTGTGAAGTGAAAAAAAATGGTTTATGCAATATTTCCCATTTGCTATGAGGAGCCAAACATTGAGCCTTACAAATCAAGAAAAACCTAGTGTGGATTTGTAAAGGATTGTTTTACAAATGCATTTAATGGTTCTCATGTTTTTTTTATCAAACGTCTATTAACATGGATTTAAAACAAGGATTTCTCATATTTTTTTACAATCCAAAGGATATGAAACACTTTATCTTTATTTTGTAGGTTTTGGTGGAAAAGTGGAGATGGCATGGAGAAATAAAAAACATGGAAATATGCATACATGAATGAGAGTTAAAATCCCATTCATCTAATGACTCAAGTTTGTGCACCTCAAATAAATTGAATGAGAGTTAAAAGCTCATTCATAAAAAAAAATCCACTAAAATACAATTTGCGATCTATGAAGGGTTATTTTCATGTAAAGGTTGAGGGAAAGAGAGTACGTGATCAAACCTTTTGAGAAAATTTGTCCAACACAAAATAAAAAATAGGGGAAAGTAAAGGACAAATATGATAAATATTGTATTCTATTATTATTATTATTGAAATGGCATGCATGTTTATGTTATTTTTTGAATTAAGACAAATTGTAAATAATTTAATTAATTAAAATTGGAGGATATGAGCCATAGAGTTAGACAGTCAAAAGTCGGATAAATGAAAGGATAAAGACCATTTCATATTTCTATAAAAGAGTTATTTTCACTCTTGCAAAGGGTCCATATTTTTGCATTGTAATCTATCTTTGTATGTGGAATAGAGGACATTGTTAGCTTCTGCACCATATTATTCTAACATTAATGATGATTTTAATCTATATTCACCATTCTTCATTTCCTTACTGCTTGTGATGATGAACATTATTTCTTGTTGATGTATGGCATAAAGGGACTTCACTTTATTCTTAATGTTTATGCTTTCTTATCTGACACTATGCTGGCTTGTTGGACATGACCCTCAAAACATTTAAGCTATCTTTGGGTCCTCAAAGTGAGCTTGGAAGTAATGGGTAATGGTAAAGGTAAGGTATATTCCATGGTTTTGCATGTATTTCTTTGATTCATGCTCTGTAGACTTTTGATCTGAAGCGTGTCTTTTTATCAGTAATTGAAGTTATGTTTTTGCATGTGTAAAAGGAACTAGTTGGCTCATGCAAAGTTATGATGGTTATAATCTATCTTTTCCATTACTTCCTTGGTTAGCTAGTTAGAATAGGTATTGACTATAGGGGTAACACGTCTTCCATGTTTTTTTTGTACCTACCCTATGTTTCATATTAAATTGGTTCTATTTAGTGCATGCTATAAACTTGTATATGATAGTTAGTTTGATAGGTTATATAGAAATAAATTAAATTGCATATGCATGTTAGTTACATTACACATAAACAAAATTTAAAACCATGGGTGATTTGGGCATTAACTATTAACCACATTCTTAAAAAAATAACCAATGTAGCTAGCCATATTCAAACACTTCACCATTTCAATGGAGGAAGGTCTCATTTTGGCCCATTTTGTTGAGTGACCTTGTTTTTTGACTCGGGTCATTTTCCAATGTAAACATTTTTGGTGCTAGAAGGAGCACTGGACAACAAGACAGTCCATGTGGAGTCATTATTTTCAAAAATGCATTAATTTCTCATGGATATTTTCCATTATTTTTCATGGGATGTGTTGTCCCTTGACCAAGTTTTGGAGAACCTTTGTCACGTTTGACCATTTTTCGGACTTCAACAGGCTGGTCAAAGATGGAGTGCCAGGTGAAGCGGAGATCGTGGGATATCAGCCCCTTTTTAGGGAACTTTTGGGTTTAGAGTTTATGTAACAGGTATGGGATGTCAACCCATGAGTTTACCCATGTTTAGGCCCATTTTGTTATGTATAAATAGAAATCTAGGCGATGTAAGAAGGGGCTAATGTGTTAAGTGAAGATACCTAGTAGAATCGTCTTAGTGCAGAGATAGAGGCTTTGTGCATACTATGTGTTAAGACTTGTAGATCTAAGTGCAAGTGATTATAAGAAGGATTTGTGCTTAAACCTGGCTCGGGGAAGGAGGATCTGATGAGGTGCGTGTAGATCTCCCATCCTATGAGGAGTGGGTTTCTTGTGGCTCTGTGCTTGTAGAAGATTGGGAGAAGATAATAAATAAGAGAAGAGTTGGTGGACGTAGCCCCACGCTGGGGTGAACCACGTATATCCTATGTTATGGTTTCTTTGTGCATTATGGTTGTTATATTGTTCATATGATTTAAGCTTAGTGTAGTAATGAATGCCTAGATGAACTTGGTATGATAGATTAAGTGCTTAGTGATGTGAATGAATGCTAGATATGATCTCTTTCCATACACTAAGTGCTTAGATGTGTTAGATCTGGTTGAATACTGTGTTGTTCTGTAATTAGGGATTGAATCTGCGATGTGAATAAGGGTTAAATATTGATGAATGCTAACTGCTAAGTGATTTGTTAGAGTGGTGTAATCACATATCCGTGTCCTAGCTAGGTTGCAGACATTTGAGTCTTGGAACCACCCCTACCTCTACCTCCGGTGAGACTTCATTTGCTTTGCAGGTGTAGTCGAAAGGGTCGATAGTTAGGCTTTTGTTGGTGCATTGTTGAAGTGTTGAACCCTAGGTTTGCCCCTATGCCAACAAATGGTTCCGTTGCCGGGACCAAAATTGTGATTGTTGGGAACTGAAGAAAAGAGAAATCTCTGTGCGTAGATCTACTACTTTAGTGCGCATTAGTCTACTTAACTTACGAAGCTTTGTGCTATGAAGAGAATTTTGATATGAAGAAAAGAGGTAAGATCTTGAAGCTTTGTTCTCTAAGAAAGGTAATATAAGTGAAAATTTTTATTTCGAAAGAATGGATCTAGGTATGTTTAATAGATTTGGTCCTAATCTAAAAACTAGGGTATAACTAGAAGAAAGAAGATTTGATATGAATAGATCTGATAGTAAGAATGAAAGATATGTTATTCCTATCCATAGAAATAATTTTTGGACTAACAAATGGATGGAGGATCCTAGAAAGAATTTTTTGCAGGTTAGTTACTATGATCCTAGTGCACAGTACAAGAAGGGTTGGGGATAGTTCAAGAAAAATAGAGGATTAACTCTTTGCTATAGTTGCAGAAGACCAGGACATATTGCTAAGGAATTCCCTAGTAGAGTTCCTATTTGCCTTTGTTGTAAGGCTACTGAACATGAAGTTTTGGATTTCCCTAGAATGATTGCTATTGTTGAAAAGATGAATATGATACAAGAAAACCATGAGGAAGGTCAAGAGACTAAGAACCAGAAAGAATCAGAGACTGTATTATTGGAGATGAAACAAAACCTAAATGATCATAGAGACACCAGCTTATTAGAGATATTAAAAGAGAAAGAGTACATAGAAACAAGAATAGGAGACTTCGACATAGACTGTGTTCTAGATAAGGAAACATAGGTGAATATCATGATCGAAAGAACTTGGGAAATTTTGGGAAAGCCTGCTATGGTTCCTTCATTAGGAGGAATAGGATTATTTAGAGGAAATATGATAACCCTATGTGGAATAATTACCCAAACATCTATGAGTTCTCATGGCACTTCGACAGAAGAATAATTTGAGATCGTTAAGTTTATTGAGAACAACGCCCCATTTTCTATTTTGCGAGGAAAAACTTGGATTGAGAAAGATTAGATACGAAGGAAACAAGAAGAGAAGGATATAGAACAAAAAAATCAAGAACTAAGAAATTTCATGGCTAGGATAATAGCACACTTACTGAAAGAACAAGAAGACTAGTCAAAGATACTGAGGACCAGATATCTAGACGTCAAAGTTGAAACAAAATAGGAAGACGTGAAACACCTGTCTGTACATGAGAGTAGAGCACCTAACCCAAACAGAGAAGAAGTATCACTTTTCAACCCTATGAAAGATCATCAACAACGTGAAGTTACTTTGCCAAGAGAAGGTAAGAATCAAAATGGGAAGAGGAACCCAGTAACTCAGATTACAGGAAAGAAGGCTAGAAAGCTCAGCAAGAATAAAGAAAAGTTAGAAAAATTGCAAGAAGTTTTAGGGAAAAATTCGCAGAGGGAAGGTTTCCAGAACTTGAACTCCACCAGAATATCAGTACAGCACAGATTGACACTTTGCCATGGAAAATCAATATGACCGCTGGAGGCATATTGACTATTAGAACGATGTCGCAGAACGACTAGAAACACAATTATTGCAAGAACGCTCACCACTGGACCATTTGGACCATGCCATAACAGATGGAATATAATTTATTGAGGTGTTCTTGCCCATTGACAGAGTCTGTTTTGACGTTTTCTATTTATCCCATCGAGCATTTCACCAAGAACACTTTTTCCAATTGTGATTATCTGATCCCACATATAACTAGTTGCTTTTGCACAGTGATCATTGAGACCTCGCCATCCATTCTGTTACATTGAGTGTTGTTCACCGACCTGAGATATCATATCTCGAGTGTGCATGTCGGATGAAATTAGCGCATCATAAAAATACATCGAAGAGATCATAATATACCTCATGGACAAGAAGGTGATGTCCGCAAGCATCCAAGCCTCATCGACGAGAGGAGTGCAAGCCTCCCCATCGACTACTCCTGGATCTGGACCATCCCGAGATGCGACCGAGAAACGAATGAAGCATCGTGATGACTTGGAGAATGTGAATCTAATCCCATCCATCATGCCTGACTACATCCCACCCCTATCCGATGTGGTAAGTCATGACAGTGTCGATCTCGAGGGACTTTGAATACATAGTCATCACTGCATACCGCTCGAAGGGAATACATGTAGTCAGAGCATAGTTGGAGAGGATTCAGACGTTGAAGATCAATGACTATAACCTAGGAGACCACAATAGCTATGGCATGCTCTCACCTCACAAATATTTGACCAAGACCAAGGGGAAGAAGTCGAATATCATCCCCTAGTCATGGAATATGGACATCACAAGGTCCACTATCTTGAACGTGATGAAGATACCACACTTTGGAAGACATTAGGAGGTTAACGTGTGTGTTAATCTCCTGTTGTCGTGATTCCATGGTGGTCATCTGTGGTTGGATAGGCATATCATTGTCGATCTGGCACTGATCCATAGGATCACTGGATTAAGCATGCAAGGACCATACCCATAAGACTTTTATCTAGGGAAGGCTGTAGATCGCTCTCTGGCGCAGAAGATTAAAGACACCTATGGAAATGTCGAGAAGGAGAAGAAAGGCTACAAGCTAGCCTCCATCCATAATGTCATAGTGTGCCTAGACTTCTAGTTGATCGTTGGTAAGATAGTAAGGAAGAACAGACCCACGCAGGTAACAGGGTTCATTGTTGACCTCGCAGGAAAATGCATGAAGGATTACAAATGAGTTGGGTGAGTTACCTTGTCAACTAGTTAGAACAGGACTGTCGTGAAGCTTAGGATCAGGGCTATGAGTTCCATTTTAGCTGGTTGTTGATCCTCATCACATTCATTTCTTGGGAGATGCCGGAAGGAGTGACCTTCCCTAACATTGAGCCCTTCGAGCCACTAGCTGCGAAGTTCACCATGCTCTTGTATTCGAGCGATATGGGGAAACAATGGAAGTTGAACCCAGTCTTCCCTACCTACTACCTGGAGTTAAAGAGGGCTATTGAGTCTTTCCCTCATATGACGTCGAACACCCTGGACAGGTTCAGACCATTTGCGAATTTCTACGCAGATAGGAATTTTTATATATATCACTGCATGTAGAGATGGACATAAATAAGATCTTTTGTCCTATTACAAGCTCACCAAAGAGGACATGGAGGAAATCACCAAGCCGTGTCCTGAATAACTCCTAGTGCCAGTTAACCACACAGAATTGTCCGACCCCAATCTCATTGGAAGTCTGGTGGTTACTTACGAAGAATATGATGCACCCAATAGTAGCAAGAAGAACAAGAAGGAAGATGTACAGGAAATACACAACACATCAGAGGAGACTGCATCAAATTCACCTAACGAAGGAGGAGACGATGAAGTGGAAAAATAAGAGAAACAAGGGGAAGAAGAAAATCAGAAGCAAGGCGAAGTAATACCACCTAGGAACCCCATTGAAGAGGCAGAGACATCCAAGAAAAGAAAGGTTTCCCCAACGAAACCTACATCACGGAATAAGTCCAAATCTAGTAAGACAAAGCTGTAGAATGTTTTCATGGTCGATGACTTTGACTTCATTATCACGGTTGTATCAGATGTCTCAGAAGCTATTTTGCAGAGAAATGAAGAAAAACAAGAAACCATGTATGAAAGAATTGAAGCAGAGGTGATAGGGGTACATCAAGCCCTTCACTCCAGCCACACGGTGTCCATTGTGCTGCTGCCATCAGAAGAAACATAGTTGGGAGATGAGCCTACCCAACTCCACAGAATAGATGATGCAACCGAAGCTCACCTTTTTCATGTGCAGGAAGAAAACGAATAGGCCACAATGGCCCTAAAGCAAGCACAAGAGAAATTCATAGAGCAACGCCGAGTTGTGAAACAAGAGAAGGATGACCTCCAAATCAATTTCGAAGAGGTTAAAGCGCAAATTTGGAAAGAGAAAGAACAACTGCTCATGGAGCAGTTTGGAGTTAAAGAAGCAGTCAATAGATCACTTCTCTCTATGATAGGCTTAGAATAGATAGAAAAAGACCCAGTGGAGAGTCAAGTAGCGAAGGTTATTGCAGCCATCCAACAACTTCAATAGAGAGTAGCAGAATTGGAGTTACAAGAAGTACTAAGAAATCCATAGGAAGTGTGATACCAGTGAGAAGAAACCGCCTGAAGCGCAGTCCAGAGAATCAAGGCATTAGCCTTCTAATGTAAACAACTTAGCAGTCAAAGTGTGCAGAATTATGAGTGCCCTACTGAGGACCTTGAACTAAAGACATTGGATTCATAGCTCCAGGAAGCAGAGAAACAATAAAAAATAGTACAAGTGTAGTTGAAGCCCTTGTCAGTGGTCGAGCAAATGAAAATATCCCAAGAAAAGCAAACGACTCAACAATAGGTCCATGCCATATAAAGCAAAGTAATGGAAGTGACTCAAAATCTTTAGCTAGTCTAGGATGAAACTTGCCTACTTTTTGAGGAGATTGAAGGACGAGGAGAAGAACTAGAACAAGCAGTCACTGTTTCAAGATTAATCCGTAAGTGCGGACACAAATCAATCTCCCTAGATCCACCTGGATCTAGAACAAAACAGGACAAAATAATACACTTTCCCTAGACCTAGCCTATCGAATGAACTAAGAGATAAGGATTATGGACATACCTTATGAACGATTTCCTTAGGTCTCTGTTGTTCCAAGCTTTGCTCCAATTCTCTTGTGCCATTCAAATCACAACAGTACAAACCAATCGAAGTAAAGGCATATTAATATATTCAATAGCTAGTCTATACATATGATCAAGGAGTTATGTAATAAAGTGACATTATCTTTATGGGAAAGGGACATATTACTGTATTGAATTAATTGAAAGTGAAACTTACAACCTGAGCCTTGATGTTATAGGTATCCTTTCGATGGCTCCTAGTTCTGACACACACACTTGCTCATGCATGAAGAAAATCAACCACTTTTGATGACCTTGTTGTTGTCTCTAGCTGTTGTAGCATCAGTCCTTCATACATGATTTCAATAATTCTCCAATCAATCTCTTACTAGCTTGATGCTTAACCTTTTCCATAAGCATTCCCCTCAATATATAGGAGAAAATAGATTAGTTACTTGGATAGGAATGATCCCAAGATACCTGGAATGCCAACACCTGAACATCCATTCGAAGCCAACTCATGCTTCTAGAAGATTCCCTTCTAGAAGGTTCGAGATTTCATCTTTTTCCTTCCTTTAGATGATGTTCGCACCCTGATAATTAGGTACAGTGCAAACCCCTCGCACCCTAGCTTAATGCAGCCTGCAAGAATCAGGCATTCTCGCAGTCAGATATATAGGTAGCCTGCGAACATCCCTCAAAAGCATGATTTCTGGAAGCAGACAAATGTAACTTTTCTCAGGAAAGTGTTCTTAATGAAGAGCTTGATTTTCTATCATTATAACATCATCACAATGACCAAAATTGTGGATAACAGAATTCCCCCCCAAGTCTGAGAGTGGAGTCAGTGACAGTCGATAAACTTTGTAAGCTGCATGTGTGTGGCAAGAACCAAGAACGCATCTAATCGAAAACCTGCAAACATCCAAGCATCGACAGAATATCATATGTATCCCTTATGAGGTAGGCATTCCCATGCTCAGATCATAGACTGGTGATATCATAAACAAAGGTCATGGCCACCAATCATACATTGTGGATCCATGCCATCACAATATAGCATAGCCACCTAAATACACTGTGGATCTATGTGACAAATTTTTAACCAAGACGACATAGCCATGAAACATACACAGAAGATCTATGTGTCGCAAATCATACATACTCCATCGCAGCCTGGATCACTTAAGACAATATCTAGGGTCTTCAATCTCATCGCCCAAAGTACGAATCTAACCACGTGATTACATGTGTTGAAGTCAAACATGGTAGAAACCACTTGATTACCGATCATTGATGTAATCGTTAACAAGTGCGAGGGAAATCACCATTGATGTCAATGACTCCCAAGGTACTAAAGTACAATCCATCAACTCTGAATAAATGAGTTGATGTTGAACACCTGACGTAATCTTTCGATCAGGAGTTAATGATGTAAACCCACTGTCAAAAGCAAGGAAACTTGCCATTGAGGCATGCAAGCTCCAAGGTACCGAATAATTTCTAAGTCTTAATTCCAGATAATGTGATGAAGTCGACGAAACAAGACTCGTCATAGGAGGGCCTTGATGTATCTCCCACCAATGACACTAAATGAGTAACAGAGTTTGAAAGTGAAACAGAGCATGTAGCAATTGGACTTTGGACACAGGGAAGGCCGACACGAAGAGAATGGATAAATGCAGATGGCTGACTCAAATAGAGGTTTCAGATGGACTTCTCTTGAACATATGAATGACACGACCAATGATTTGGCAGCATTGACTCAAATACGACGCATGGAAAGACTTTGATATCAAATCAAATGAGAGACAAATGGATTACCCAAACCGGCTTCGAATAATGAATAGGGGGTGTCATGTTCAAGAGAGACACTTACTGCCAATTAATACAAATATGAAACATATCCCTTTCCCAAATTTCCCCCCACCATTTCTGGCAAGTACCTCTTTATTTTTACGCAATATTGAAGAGGATCACATATGCTTGTTGATATAATCTCATCCTTCGGACGAGTCCCTCGGAGTATTTTTAACGAACCCTAGGAAGGAGTGGTTCGGTCCCATCACAGGTCTGTCAATGTTTGTTTAACGAGTCCAGAGATAGTAAACTCGAAGGTTTTTCAAGATTATAGAGTTTGGAAAAACACTTTAAAAGAGAACTCTCTCAGTTCCTTTTTCGTACAATAGTCCAACGAGACCAAAAAAGGGTTAAACTATCGCTCGAAGGACGCATACTTCGAATACTTTAACGAGCACGAAAATAGCAAGATTGCTCGACAATCTTTTCATGTTTAGAGAGTCTGAAAAGAGCTTAAAGATAACTCTAGGGGGGTTCCTTTTTCGTGTAACCACAACGAGCCTGGAAAAGTGATAAAACAACGCTCAATCACGTTCTTATGTTTTTTACAAGCACAAGAACATCACACCACACCAGTTTTTTACCTACCAATCAGTTCACTCATTTTCATATTAGTAATTAGGGTTAAATAATGAATAAACATAAAAAACCCACTTTTGACATAGTAAAAAGTAAATAAAATGAATCCATAACAAGTTTTACCATACCATTTTACCCTTTTACCATTTGATTCCAAAAACCCTCATTATACCCTCTACCTTCGACATCGATTTTTGGGAGCTATGGGCGATCATTCGGCGAGCCGTCAGTAGCATTTTGGTAAGTTCTCAATCCATTATTTTTTCATGGTTCAAAATTATATTTTCATTGGTTAAAAGTCAAGTTTTAAGTCAATTTTGTGAACCCTAGGCGCGTGGAAGCATTCTCGCAGGTGGCCCATACGGGACCTGCGAGAAGGACCCATTCTCGCAGGTGGGCCTTAAGGCGCCTACGAGAAGTTCGCACTACACGTAATAGGTCACCTGTGAATAGCGCAGAGTTCAAAAATTCATGCAAGGTTTAGCTAATAGAAAAAGTTCATCTCATTAATAAGACCATTAACCATGTTTATATATTTCTTATGCAGGTTACTAGCCACAATCATGGTGTTAGATTGGCGGGAACGAGAGCACAAGGAGGACAATGCCAATGCCGAAAACCATCCTCCCACCATAGATGCACTAAGAGACTGTGGTCTCTTAAAGTATTTCCATATCATGGGCATGAGAGGCCAAGTGCGATTACTGGAATACTTAGTCCGAATGTGGGATCCAGACCAACAAGTCTTCATCGTGGGAGCTCATACCTTGACTATTGACATCGAGGACATCTATTTCTTGACTGGATTATCCAGTCATGGGTCGTATGTTAGTTTGACCGGCAGCACAGCAGGGGGTTTAAAAATGAGTGAGTATTGCAACCAGTACTGCGTGCCTGAGGCTGAACGACAGAAAGGGAAAGTGGAAATTTGGGGAGTGAATGATTTGACTCTCCGCACCATTCTCTTTACCATTGCTCAGATGGAGGGAAGTGTTGCTCCACATATGGCTCTGCAAAGCTATTTCCAGTATGCCATCGAGTGTACTGAGCCCCAGGTATTTAACTGGGCTGACACAGTATTACACAATATCAAGAAACAGTTGACTAAGTGCAGGAGTGGAAATCTAAAACAGTTTTGTTATGGATCATTGTTAGTGTCTTTCTTCCTGGAGAGAGTCCCGATATTTCGTCTACAGGCCGAGTGGGATCTTCCTGTTCCCAGAGATCCGAGGATGTTACGGTGGTGTCGACTCATGGCCCGACATGTGGCAGGTCCTATCGTCAAATATGACAATGTTTTCTTTGACTGGTTGCAGAACCAGATGCTGATGGTGGACGACTACGCATATGAAGGGCTGGATTTCCGAGGAGATCCAAATTTAGCACTACCTGAGGATGCACAGTGGGGAGACCTCGGTAAGAAGTACACAATTTTTTTGATTTTTTAAATGTTTTTGGATTTTTAACCATATTTAAATGTTTTTGTTTTATAGATTTACCTGAAGACTAACCCCAAATAATTGTTGATAACCCAGATGTTGGACCATACAGACCTGCTGGCATTTCTCCTATCCAGCGACAAGGAGAGGTAGCAGTAGCAGTTCCATAGTACGTCAAGGATTATCTGACAGTGGAGCAGAATTTAGAGGGTCTGATGGCAGACGTTCCAGATATGACTCTGGAAGAGATTCCCCGATGCGATCAGCGTCACACTGTGGGGGTTTCTGCATCTATGGGTCGACTGCTTCACAGAGTTGCTAGGAAATTAGTGTGTTATCATGAACATCATCCGTGATGTCATTATGTAGAAGCTATGGGCTTCAATTTTTGATATTTTGGTCTTCAGACAAACATTTTGTAAAAAAAAACTTTGATCATTATTGTATATACACGGCTTCTATCGGCTTACTTTACATTGTGTACATTTTAATGTGTTTGATTTATAAATGATTTAAATTCCTGTCCAATACGTAATTAGCTAAAGCATCTGTCAATGTATTAAGACATCTAGGAATGTGTTGATATTCAATGTGATCAAAATACCATTCCAAGAGGCGAATTCACAAATATACCCTTAATAGAGTAGGACTTCGAATAGAATATACATTACTGAGTTGTAGTACTACCAGCTGCGAGTCAAGTCGAACAACCACATGACGAATTTCGAGAGAGATAGCATCAACCAGTAATTCAACCATGGCGCTATACTCTGCGATGTTGTTGGTTTCTCGGCCAAAACATACACCTTGTAAAGATATATGCTCATTTGTTGGGGAATAGATTGCCCATGTAGCGGAAGCTAGGTTCTGAGTACTACAGCTAGAACCGTCGGCGAAGCCAATATAAGGTAGCGACTACTCCAACATCTAGCAATCAAACACAACGTCACGTAAGGGTAGAGACTAGATAACATCAAAAGCAAAACTAAAAGTAACACACACACACAGTATGATACATAAAAATACAAGTACTTATGCATAGTACTTCTTTAAGTACAACCCATTCTTGGGTTCACTCAAAGGTACCCCATCATAATCAACTAGCTCATACGCTCCTTTTTCCAAAACTTTGCTAACAATGTAAGGACCCCGCCACATAGGTTCGAATTTCCCAGCTCCTAAGACATTTTTATCTTGTTCATATAGAAGAACAAGATCGCCTTCAGAGAAGACACGATGTTTGACATGCTTGTCATACTGTGACTTAACACGTTTCTTTTGGGCTTCTATTACAAGAGTAGCGTCATGATGAGCCTCGTCTAATCTCATCAGATACAACAGATGTTCCTCTTCGGTAGAAGTATTAGGTAAGAGCTCTACAGCTAGCTTCAAAGAAGATATTTCACATTCTATTGGCAGAATGGCTTCCATGCCATAAACTAATCGAAAATGTGTAAATCCCGTAGCAGATTTAACAGATGTCCGATACGCCCACAATGCCGAAAACAACATCGTGTGCCAGCTAGTTTTATGGATTCCTATCATCCGTCGAATCATAGTTATAAGAACTTTATTGATTGCTTCGACCTGGCCATTAGCCTGTGGATAATAGGGTGTTGAGATATCATGATGAAGGCCCAGCTTCTCTGTAAGTTCTGACATCATATAATTCCTAAAATGACTACCGTGATCGGTAACGATAGCCCGAGGGACACCGAAACGAGTGATGACATGGTTGAAAAGAAATAACGTTGCAGTCTTTCCAGTATTATCGAATGTTTGCATTGCCTCGACCCACTTTGTAAAATAGTCAACATCTACAATAATATAACCATGCCCCCCGGCCGAGTGAGGGTGACATGTCATGAAATCAATGCCCCATTTAGCAAAAGGACCTACTGAGACTACAGGATGAAGGGGAGCAGGATGCGACCGAATCTTCTGTTGATAGGTCTGGCAGGCATGACATTTCTGGACAGTAGTAATGCAGTCATTGAACAAGGAAGGCCAAAAGTATCCTGCACATAAGATCTTCTGGGCAGTAGCATACCCAGACATATGACCACCACATGCTCATGAATGACAGTCATTCAAAGATTTCTCAACTTCTTCAAAAGTCAAACAACGCTGAAAGACAGATTCAATGCCTCGACGGTAAAGAGTATCACCGAGGATAATATAATGACGTGCTTGATAATGGACGCGACGTCGTTCAACACTAGACAAAGCAGGCCAGAAAGTTTGAGTTTGGAGATATATAATGATATCTCTGTACCAAATATCGTCGGTACTGATAAGGAAAAGTGACTCGTCAGGTAACAAATCGACTGCTACATTTTCTGTGGCAGAGTGGGGAAAATCACAAATTAACTCAGCAAAAACTAAGGATTTCTTTGACGTCGCACGATCGAATTCCAAGTCGAACTCCTGGAGAATGACAATCCACTTGGAGTACTTGCCCCCCAGCAATTGACGTGTCAATATATGTTGCATGGGGTTACAATGTGAAATCACTGTAGTTTTCCTAGAGAGAATATAATGACGAAAACGTTGAACTGCTTAAACAGCAGCCAAAGCCAGTTTCTCAACATGTTGGTACTTGACTTCCGTTGATGATAGAATTCTACTCAAGTAATAGATAACATGTTCATCGTGGTTATCATCCTCTTGAATGAGGACCATGCCGATAGTATACTCGGAAGCAGCCAGATAAATAAAGTAATCTCGACTATAATCAGGAGGAAAAAGAAGAGGAGCTTTTGTGAGGGACAACTTTAAAGCTTCGAAAGTATTGTTGGCAACTTTATCCCAAACAAACTATGAACCTTTCTTTAAAAGACTTGTGAAACCATGAGTAATCTCAGCGTAATTCAGGATGAAACGACGAAGAAAGTTTGCTTTCCCCTGCAAACTTTGTAACTGGCACTTTGAAGAAGGAGGAGGGAGATTAAGAATCGCCTCAACCTTAATAGGATCTACCCGGATCCCTTGACGTGAAACAATGAAACTGAGAAGACGGCTGGACTCTATGCAAAAAACGCATTTATGAGGGTTTAGACGAATGCGATAGAACCGACAACGGATGAAAATTGCTCGGAGATGATTAGGGTGATCGACTCAGTGTAAAGAATGAGCTGGAAAATCGTCTAAATAAGTTTGAACGATATGCTTTATATCGTGAAACACATAAGACATAGCACACTGGAACATTGCACCTGCGTTCTTAAGACCGAAGGGAAGTTTTCTGTAGGAAAAAGTACCCCAAGGACAAATAAAAGCAGTTTTATGTTGGTCCTCAGGAGCAATGTGAATCTGATTATAGCCGGAAAATCCATCCATGAGGGAAAAGATTTCACTATCGGCACAGTCATCGACGATTTGATCGACAAAAGGGGTTGGAAAGTTGTCTTTCAGACAGGCTTTGTTAATATCCCGATAATCGACACAAACACGTATACTACCACCTTTCTTATCAATCGGTACAGGGTTGGAAATCCATTCTGTCAGAGCCACGGGATAAATAAAACCGACTTTAAGAAGTTTTTCAACTTCGAGTTTAATGGCTGCCGCTTTACGTGAATGGACAGGACGGAGGCGTTTCCATACTGGTTTATCTCTAGGGTACATTTTTATCTCATGCACAATGATAGACAAGTCGATACCTGGCATCTCTTCGTAACTCCAGGCAAAGATATCACGAAATTCTTTAAACAGGGAAGTATAGGTGACAATTTCCTCTAGAGAACATGAAGCTCCAATGTGAACATTTTCTACTATCCCAGGTTTAACTGAAATATCAATGGGTATCGTGGGAGAAATATTACTGAGGTTCCCTTCGGCAAACACATCATGTGTAGATCCGGGAACGGTCGTTATGACAACAACGGTCGACGGAGTCCAAATCCGCTGGTAATTCTCGAGAGTGTGTTGTTCCAGAAATAGTATGGAACGATGATGCCCATCGTCCCAAGGCGTATTGGCCATGACGGACGTGATCATCTCGTCGGTGGGAAAGATAACATGGAAAGGATCAGGAGAAAACTCCTCCGGAGAGGGTGTAGAAGGTGTTGTTGATTGAATCGCATGATAAGCAGACTCAATCAGGCTTAACGTCATAACGTCACCGAAATGAGAATGATCTCGTGGATCAGGGACTATCCAAGGGTCAAAAGACACCGGAAGCTCATGAGGCACAACGAAGATCATATTAATAGAGGCAACTAACGGGCGTAGAATATC
Source organism: Picea glauca (assembly GCA_000966675.3). NCBI lineage: Eukaryota > Viridiplantae > Streptophyta > Pinopsida > Pinales > Pinaceae > Picea > Picea glauca. Next base: position 282,733 of record JZKD02S1738684.1, on the reverse strand, counting down.
GGGTGGTGGTGGTATGGGAAAAGTACCCATTAACAAAGAGTGTTTCAAGAGACCGACTCCAACATTCTCGTAACCCGGTGGGGTTTTATCTATAAACGACACATTTCCAGTGCGAGTATCAGAATTAAAGAAGGCAAGTTGATCAACTGTAACAACTTTTCCCTGGTGAGGAAATTGTACGACACGGAAAAGTGTTGACACAACAACGCGCATGGAATCTACCCAGCTACGACCAAGAAGAAGATTATAATCTAAGGGAGCATCGAAAACTTCCACTTCAACTTGGACGGTCTTACCTTCTAGAGTGACAGGAAACGAGGAAAGAACATCGTAAGGCTTAAAACTAGATCCATTAAAGGCTTTCAGAGTATTTTGTGATTCTGTTAATGGAGGAGAGCCAATGGCTTTCCAACAAGTAAGAGACATTACACATGTAGAGGCCCCCTCATCAACAACCGTCCAACAAATGTTCTTGTCAGCGACAATAACTTGTATCTAAAAGGAAAGCTAAGGGGGTAACCTTGGAACATGTTTGTCCAAGTCAAAGACTATCAAATTCCAATCTGTAGGATCAATTCCACCTATAGATTTCAACAGAGCCCTTCGTTGTGCAGGACAAGACTAAAGGACTTCAAGGGCAGACATCGCTGAAGGTGCTTGGGCCAGATCTTCCACAATACTGTAGTTTTGGGCTGCACGAGCATGAGGATTAAAAGCCGACTTGCGAACAACACCTTTTGGGGGTCATAGGACTGTATCAAGACTCAGTCGTTCGAGATGAAGAGGACCATTCATAGGTAGATTCGGTGGAGAGGCTTGTACCAAATCAGGAGGTAAATCCTCAACCTTCTCCTTAGAAGGAGTATAGTCTTTAGCTCTAGTTGTGATTGCAACGTCATTCTTCTTAGAATCACCGGTGCACATCAAGACATATGATGTCGTAGAAGTAGATGGTTGGTCATGGATGACCAACGAGGCCTGTTGCTGAGACGGGAAGGGTTGAGACAAGACAGTCGGTGTAGGTGGTTTTGGTGTTCCTTGAAGGAACTTAGAAACTTCGACCCGTCGAGGACAATCCTTTGTATAGTGATCGTCACCGCAGATAAGGCAATGGTACCGCGGTTTGCGCTTATCCCACTCTTCAACAGGAGCGTTTGTAGTTTGTTCGGTTGGATTATTATTCTTACCCCTCTTATTCTTGCCTCTCCCTTTCTTTGATTTATTTTTATCGGTCGGTGTAGATTGAACAACGTTCACTTCAGAGGTTTTACCGGTAGGAGGAGCAGGAGACGTGGCATTTTGAACATTAGAAGATGTGGATTTAGGGGTTGTAGTTGAAATGGAATGTGAGTGGGTATGAGTAGTACCAATCACACCATCAGCCGCATGCGAGGCAGCTGGAGCAGTTGAAGTGCTGGAAGTACCAGGACGAGGTAATTCAGGAAGAAAATCGTAAAGTGTTCCCGTTTGCGAATAAACAAGATCAAGATACTGAGCGCGACTTATAGCTTGCTCTTCTATAACAACACCACCCATAGCAATGTCTTTACCAATTTCGTTCACGAAAGATTTTGTGAACCATTCGGTCAGTAACTGATCAGGGATTTCAAGTTTGATGAGACGTCGTCTCCATCTCCAGTCATGTATATGATCTGATATGTGAGTACCTTTATTTTGTTTAAAAGAAGTCAGGATCTCATTCCCAGTATCATAACGGATTGGTAACTGGTAATGTGTGAGAAAATCCATAGCTAAAGTGTTGAAATAAAAAAAGAAACCTTGTGGAAATTCAATATACCACTTCGCAGCGGAATCGGTAAGGGTTCGTTGAAAAAGACATAGACAAATGGAGTCATCCATCAGTGAATTGGATGAACACCATAAGTGAAAAGTCATGACATGATTATTTGGATCCTCTCCTGACTTGCCATCGAATTTCGGAATATCCGATGGGAGCTTAGCAGGGATAGCAGGCCATTGGGGAGAGTGATGAATAGGATCATTTAGAATCCTAGACAAATCTGGCAAATCCAAGGTAGCAAGGAAAGGCAACTGTCAGTTTACTTACGGGTACTGATGGCTTTGGGGTGGAAGCCTCGTCGACAAACCAGTAGGAGTGTAAGGAGACTGTCTGTAGAGGGAAGCCCCTAGCTAATTCGGTGGTGGGCGGATAGGATAGTAACCCCAAGGATTATAACCTTGAGTTTGAGCAGGGACCTAGGGTTGAGTAGTCTGACCCGAACCCAAAATAGGATTAGTTACCCTGAGATAAGGTTGGCCAATGGTAGGGACAGCTTGTTGCCCCCCAGCATTCTGAGGAAAGTTTTGTAAAAGTTGAGTTCAATACTGGGCCAATTCAGGAGGTATATTTTGTCTAAAGGGTGAGGTGGGTCCCCCTACTGTAGGTATAGTTCCACCCGGAAGTTGTGTGCCAACCGCAGGTTGTGTAGTAACAGTGTTGTGTCCAGGGAAAGGAAAAGGAACCGTACCACCCTGTCCACCAACGGGAATCTGTGTGTTGGGTGCAATAGTCGGAATAGTGCCACTAGGATTAGGATTACCAGAAGGAAAAGGTGGGAGCGTCGGAATAAAACGAGGAACTTCATACCCGGGAAAAGAAGGACCACCTGGAGAACCGGTTGGGGTTTGCGAAGGCATTAGATTAGGAGGATTCAACAGAGCATTCAATGCATGGTAACCGAGCGGTAATGTTTGGATGACATCGGGTATTCGTTGGGTATTGATAGGAGCAAGAGTAGCTTCAGTAACCTCGATTTGGACACTCATAGTATTTGCGAGATGGGCCATCTCGGGAGGAAGAACAAAACGATAAGTGGTAGTCTCGGGTGTAGTCTCTATCTCAGAAGACACAGGAGGGTTGATTTCGTAAACAGGTGGTGAATCTGTACCGAAAAGAACTCGTCGGAAATTACCGGACCAAAATGGGTCTTGGCCTACTAAACCGTGAGAAGGCCCAACAGTTGATTCAGAAGATGTAACAATGGTTTCTTCAGAAGGATTTAATCGTCTAGAAGGTCGTTCACCACGACGAATGCGATAGTCCTCTATAGTATTGGTAATTCAAAAATCTCTTAGAGAATCAGTTCGTTCGACTTGTGGAAGTGGTGTGGTGACAACTGGAACTTCACTGGTTTCCCCATGTGGTGAAGTAACCACAGGGACTTCAGTCTGATGGGGTGAACCCTCAGGTGTACCAGTAGGTTGAGGATTGTCCATATGCTCTGGAGATAATCCTTGCATTCTACGAGAACGCCGTGGGGGAGCAATTGTAAACAAGTGACAAGTTCCGCGAGAAAAATCCTATGGTCAACTTCGAGAAATAAACAACACTCACTAGTAAACAAAACCTAGGAAGCAATCACCAAGCAAACAATGCCTTCTAATTTTGAAGCCACTAGTTGGTGATGAAATCCAACGTTGCAACAACGAGACGAGAAGGGGCGGGGCTAAGGTGGAAAAGTTACGTTGACGACCTGCTTAACAGACTTATGCCCTGGTGCAA
>JZKD02S1738684.1:232642-242721 GCA_000966675.3 Picea glauca | reverse complement strand
CTATTCAGTTGTTGCTGATAAAACCCAAGGATTGTAGTCCGTAATAAAAAGAAAATTGTACATACATCTTGTGTTCTTTGTGTTCATTGTGGTGATGACTTGTTGATGATATATGGTTGATATATGTTGTTGATATGTGCTCACATCTAAATGGTTATAAATGACAACAATGGGTAATGAATAAGTGTTGAATGCTAATTGATGATTTTTTGTGCAAGAGGGAAGTTTTGGGAAAAAGAACCCCACACTCATTCACCCCCCCTCTAAGTGTGGTAGGTGTGTCCAACAAACAGTTTCCAGCTACATCCGTAATACCCCCTAGTATGGGCCAACCATATCCAGGTTCATTCAATCCTATTTGGGGGGTGAATTCTCAAACTCAAGTCCCGCAGGTGAATCGACAGTTACCCTTTATAGCCACTTTGGATCTTCCAGAGTTGTCAAGGATTTTAAATGATCCGATTCGTCACTCTCCCCAATGGCCTGCTATACCTACCAAGCTACCATCGGACATTCCCAAATTTGACGGAAAAGCAGGAGAGGACCCAAAAAATCACATTATGACATTTCACCTATGGTGTTAATCCAACTCGTTGATGGATGACTCTATTCGTTTACGTCTTTTTCAACGAACCCTCATAGGTTCTGCTGCGAAGTGGTATATCGAATTGCCACGAGGTTTCTTCTCTGACTTCAACACCTTAGCTATGGCTTTCCTCACACACTACTACTTACCTATTCGTTATGAAACAGGAACCGAGATTTTGACTTCTTTCAAATAGAACAAGGCCACTCATATATCCGATCACATTCATGAGTGGCGATGGCGACGACGTCTTATTAAAATCGAACTCCCCGATCAGTTGCTGGCAGAATGGTTTACCAAATTGTTTGTGAACGACATCGGTCGTGACATTTCCATGGGTGGAGTGGTCACATAAGAGCAGGCTATAAGTCATGCTCAATATTTGGACCTCGTTTAATCGCAAACGGGGACATTTTACGATTTACTACCCGACTTACCTCGTCCTTCCACTTCCACCACTTCAACTACTCCAGCTGTTTCGCATGCAGCTGACGGTGTGATTGGCACTTTCCAGGCCCAACCACACTCCACCTCAACCAAAAACCCCAAACCTGCTTCTTCTAATGTTCAAAATGCTCCATCTCCTGCCCCTCCCACCGGAAAGACTTCTGAGGTAAATGCAGTTCAATCTACCCCAGCCGGTAAAAACAAATCTAAAAAGGGGAGAGGTAAGAATAAGGAGGGAAAAAATAATTCTCAAGCAGAGCAAACCAAAACTACCCCTGTTGATGATCAGGATAAGTGCAAACCTCAATACCCTTGTCTTATTTGTGGTGATGATCACTACACGAAGGATTGTCCACGATGCACTGAGGTCACTAAGTTCCTTCAAGGAGATCCAAAACCACCTGCACCGGTCGTTTTGTCCCAACCCTTCCCGTCTCAACAACAGGCTCAGTTGGTCATTCATGACCAACCCTCCTCTTCTACTACATCATATGTTTTGATGTGTACTGGCGATTCAAAGCAGAGCAACGTTGAACTCACTACTCAAGCCAAAGATTATTCTCCCTCTAAAGAGAAGGTTGATTATCTACCTCCTTCCTTGGTACAACCCTCTCCAGCGAATCCACCTACCAACGGTCTTCTTCATCTCGAACAACCGAGCCTCGACACAGTTCTGCGACCCCCCCCAAAGGGCATCGTTCGGAAATTGGCTTTCAATCCTCATGCTCATGTGGCCCAGAAATATAGCATTGTTGAATATCTAGCCCAAGCACCTTCTGCGATGTCAGCCCTTGAAGTCCTTCAAACTTGTCCCACACAACGGAAGACATTGTTGAAAGCTATCGGTGGAATCGATCCGATAGATATGAATTTAATAATCTTTGACCTGGAAGATCACATTCCAACGTTACCCCCTCAACCTGCGTTCTAGATCCAAGTAATTGTCTCTGACAAAAACATTTTCCGAACCGTTATCGATGAGGGTGCCTCGACATGTGTTATGTCTCTTTCTTGTTGGAAAGCTATTGGCTCTCCTTCTTTGAATGAATCCCAGAATACTCTTAAATCCTTCAACGACTCCAGTTTTAATCCCCACAGTGTCCTTCCTTTGTTGCCCATCACGTTAGAAGGCAAAACGGTCCAAGTCGAAGTGGAAGTCTTTGACTCTCCCCTTAATTATAATCTTCTGCTTGGCCGCAGCTAGATCGATTCCATGCTCGCAGTTGTGTCGACCCTTTTCTGTGTGGTACATTTCCCACATCAAGGTAAGGTTGTCACCGTCGAACAACTAGCCTTCTTCAATTTTGATACCTGTATTGGAAATGTACCGTTTATCGCTAAAACCCCACCGAGTTATGAGAATGTTGGTGTAGGCCTTCTCAAGGACTCTTCGTTAATGGGTACTTTCCCCATTCCACCACCCGATGTTCCACGCTTGTCTGTTGCTTCCATCAACATGATCTACACCTTAACTCATGAACTTCCTGCGTCTCACGACCCCTGGATAGTACCTGACCTTGGAGATCATCTTCATTATGGCGATGCAATGTCATTAAGTCTGGTCGAATCCACCTATCAGGCCATTCAATCGGCAACACCTTCTACCCCCTCTCTTGGTGAGTTGTCTCCTAATCCTTTCCGTGTCATTTTTCCCACTGAAGAAATGATCATGTCTGTCATGGAAGAAACCCCTTGGGATGATGGCCATCATCGTTCCATCCTCTTTTTGGAGAAACATACCCTTGAGAACTACCAACGGATTTCGACCATTGTCGTCATCTTGACCGTTCCCGAGTCTGCCAACGATGTGTTTTCCGAAGGGAACTTAAGCAATATCTCACCCACTATTCCCCTTGACATATCCATAAAATCTGAGATTGTCAAAAATGTCCATATCGGAGCTTCGTGTTCTTCTGACGAAGTCGTCACCTACACGTCCCTTTTCAAAGAGTTTCGTGATATCTTCGCATGGAGATACGAAGAAATGTCGGGTATCGACGCCTTTGTCCAGTTCACCCACGTAAAGAAACTGCTATCAAGCTCGAAGTCGATAAACTTCTGAAAGATGGCTTTATTTATCCGGTGGCTCTCACAGACTGGGTTTCCAATTTTGTCCTGATTGACAAGAAACAAGGCACCATTCATGTATGCGTTGATTATAGGGATATCAACAAAGCTTGTCCAAAAGACAACTTTCCTACCCCCTTCGTCGATCAGATTGTCGATGACTACGCCGGAAGTGAAATCTTCTCTCTCATGGATGGTTTCTCCGAGTATAATCAAATCAACATTGTTCCCGAGGATCAACATAAGACTGCTTTTATTTGTCCTTGGGGTACTTTTGCCTGTCGAAAACTTCCTTTCGGTCTCAAGAACGATGGCGCAACTTTTCAACGTGCTATGTCTTATGCTTTCCATGATATCAAACACATCGTTCAACCATATTTGGACGATTTACCTGCTCACTCAATGCACCGAGTCAATCACCTAACCCACCTCCGAGCCATTTTCGTTCGTTGTCGGTTCTACTGTATACGTTTAAATCCTCATAAGTTTGTTTTCTACGTGGAATTCGGCTGCCTTATCGATTTTATCGTTTCATGTCAAGGGATCTGGGTGGATCCTTTAAAGGTTGAGGTGATCCTTAATCTCCCTCCTCCTTCTACACTTTGCCAGTTACAAAGTTTGCAGGGGAAAGCAAAATTTCTTCATCGTTTTATCCCAAATTATGCCAAGATAACTTGTGGATTTACGTGGCTACTGAAAAAGGATTCAGATTTCGTCTGGGATACCATCGCCAACAATGCTTTTGAAGCTTTGAAATTGTCCCTAACGTGTGCTCCGCTTCTCTTTCCCCCCAATTATAGTCGTGATTATTTCCTCTATCTTCCTGCCTCAAATTATACCATTGGTATGGTTCTCATCCAAGAGGATGATGCTAACGATGAACATGTTATTTACTACTTGAGTCGAAGTCTAATGCCTACTGAAATCAAGTATCTACATGTCGAAAAACTGGCCTTGGTTGTCGTCCAAGCCGTCCAACGCTTTCGTCACTATATCCTCTCGCGCAAGACTATAGCGATTTCTCACTGCAACCCTATGCAACACATTCTTACCCGTCAATTGCTAGGGGGAAAATACTCCAAATGGATTGTGATTCTCTAGGAGTTTGACTTGGAATTCGAACGTGCCAAGTCCAACAAGTCCTTAGTTTTTACTGAGTTGATATGCGATTTTCCCCATTCTGCAATGGAAACAGTAGCAGCGGATTCATTACCCGATGAATCTCTTTTCCTTATTAGTGCTAATGATATTTGGTATGGGGATATCATTATCTATCTCCAAACCCATACTTTCCGACCAACTTTGTCTAGTACTGACTGACGTCACATACGTTATCAAGCTCGTCAATACATTATCCTCGGGGATACTCTTTATCATCAGGGGATTGAATCTGTCTTTCGACGTTGCCTAACGTTCGACGAAGCCGAGAAAGCTCTGAATGAATGCCATTCTGGAGCATGCGGTGGTCATATGTCTGGGTATGCTATTGCCCATAAGATCTTACGTGTAGGGTATTTTTGGCCTTCTTTGTTTAACGACTGCATAATTTCCATTCAGAAATGCCATGCTTACCAGACCTATAATCAGAAGATACGGTCACATCCTGCTCCTCTTCACCCTGTGGTCTCTGTTGGTCCCTTCGCAAAATGGGGCATCGATTTCCTGACATGTCACACTCACTCGGTCAGGGGGCATGGTTACATCATTGTAGTCGTCAATTACTTTACAAAATGGGCTGAGGCGATGCCAACATTTGACAACAATGGAAAGACCGCAACATTATTCATTTTTAATCACGTCATAGCTCATTTTTGTGTTCCCCAAGCTATCATCACTGATTACGGTAGCCACTTAAGAAACTTCATGATGTCCGAACTTACTGAAAAGTTGGGTCTTCACCATGATAACTCAACGCCCTATTACCCACAAGCCAATGGCCAGGTCGAAGCAATCAATAAAGTTCTCATAACTATGCTCCAACGAATGATAGGGATTCACAAAACAAGTTTGCACACAATGTTGTTTTCGGCATTGTGGGCTTATCGAACATCCGTCAAGTCTGCTACTAGGTTTACACCTTTCCGATTAGTCTATGGTGTGGAATCTATTCTCCTGATTGAATGTGAGATACCCTCTTTAAAACTAGTTGTTGAACTCCTACCAAACACTTCTGCTGAGGAAGAACGTCTATTGTATCTTATGCAATTAGACGAAACTCGACGCGATGCTACCCTAGTTATAGAAGCTCAAAAGAAACGTGTCAAGGCCCAATACGAAAAACATGTCAAGCCTCACGTTTTCTCCGAAGGAGATCTCATTCTCCTCTATGATCAAGATCGAGATATGCTAGGAGCTGGAAAATTCGAAGCCATGTGGCGAGGTCCTTATATCGTTCGACAAGTTTTGGAAAAAGGATCTTATGAGTTAGTAGATTACGATGGTATCCCTTTGAGTGAACCCAGGAATGGGTTGTACTTGAAGAAGTACTATGCATAAAATCATCTGTGCACGAGTACTTGTATTTTTATTGTATCATACTTCTTGTGTGTTACTATAGCTTGCTTTTGTCGTTATCTGGTCTCTGCCCTTATGTGACATTGTGTTTGATTTCCAGATGTCGGAGTCTTCTCTACCCTATATTGGCTTCGCTGATGGTGCTAGCCGTAGTACTCAGAACCTTGCTTCCGTTGCATGGGCAATTTAAGCCCCTACAAACAAACTTTTGTCCTTACGAGGTGTGTGCCTCGGTCGTGTGACCAACAACATTGCAGAGTATAGCGTCGTTATTGAATTATTGGTTGATGCTATCTCTCTTGGAATCCGTCATTTGGTTGTACGACTCGATTCACAGCTTGTAGTACTAGAGTTAAGTAATGTCTATACTATTCGAAGTCCTACTTTGTTACGGGTGTATTTGCGAATTCGCCTCTTGGAACGTTATTTTGATTACATTGAATATCAACATATTCCTAGATGTCTAAATACATTAACAGATGCATTAGCTAACTATGTATTAGATAGACATTTGGATCATTTATAAATCAATCACATCAATTTTCACACAATACAAGGTAAATCGGTAGAATCCATCTGTATATATAATGATCAAAAGAGTTTTTTACAACAAGTTTGTCCGAAGACAAAAATGTCAAAATCCGAAGCTCATAGCTTCTACAAAGTGACGTCATGGATGACGTTCACGGTAACACACGACTGCCCGGGAAACTCTATGGAGCAGTTGACTCATGGCCTCTGACACTCCTACTGTATGATGTTGATCGCATCGTGGAACCTCTCCAAGAGGCATATCTAGAATATCTGTTGTCAAACCCTCCAGGTTTTGTTCCACTGCATGATAATCCCCGGCTTCCCATTGTGGCACTGGCGCCACCTCTCCTCGCCGTTGAATGGGATAAGTACCAGGAGGTCGGTAAGGTCCAACATCTGTGTCATCAACAACGATTTTGTATTTAGTCTTTGGATGAACATATAAAACAAAAAACATTTGAATATGAAAAATTCACAAAAAACATTTAAAAAGGAAAAGAATGTGTGTACACTTCTTACCAAGTTCCCCCCACTGAGCATCCTCTGGCAGCACTAAGTCTGAATCTCCTCAGAAATCCAACCTAGCATAAGCATAATCGTCAACCATAAACATCTGTGGTTGAAGCCAGTCAAAGAAGGTATCATCATACTTGATGATCGGTCCAGCTACGTGTCAGGCCATGAGCTGACACCATCTCAACATTCTTGGATCTCTGGGAGCTAGTAAATTCCACTCCACCTGAAGCCTCAGTAATGGAACCCTCTCAAGCAAGAAGGACACTAATAAATATCCGTACCTGAATTGCTTCAGGTTGCCTCGTCTGCATTTGGTCAACTATCTTTTTATACTACGAAGCACAACATCTGCCCAGTTAAAAACCCGAGGTTCAATACACTCGATGGCATACTGGAAGTAACTTTGTAGCACCATGTGAGGAGCATAACTCCCAACCATCCGAGCTATGGTGAATAGGATAGTACGGAGGGTCAAATCTCGTACTCCCCAAATAGCTACTTTCCCTTTCTTCCTTTCTGCCTCGGGAACACAGTGTAAGCGGCAGTACTCACTCATGGGAAACCCACCACCTCTGCTACCAGTCAGGCTCACATGGTACCCCTTCCATGACAGTCCATTCAAGAAGTAAACGTCCTCAATATCTAAATACAGTGTATGGACCCCCACATGAAATACCTGTTGATCGAGATCCCACATATGCACAAGGTACTCTAATAACTTGACTTGGGCCCTCATGCCCGGGATACGAAAATACTTCAGAAGGCCACAGTTTCTTAAGGCAGCAATAGTGGGTGGATGATTTCCGGCAATAGAATTGTCTTCTTCGTTCTCCCTTTCATGCCATTCAAGAACCATTTTGATGGCCAATTACCTGCATAAGAAGCACAAAAAGAGGATTAGCAACTCTATTCATGAATTGGTTCTTTTTTATTGAGTAAATTCTTAAAAAAATTTTGTGCTTTGTGGTTCTTGCAGGTGCCCTTTGGGAACAATTGGAGAACCTCGCAGGCTGCTATGGGCTCACCTGCGAGAATCACCCATTCTTGCAGGTCCCATGTAGCCCACCTATGAGATTGGATGAGCGCAAGTAGGGCTCATAAAATCAACTCAAAAAATGAATTTTAACCAATGAAAATGAAAAATTAAAGCATGAAAGAGTAGAAGATAAATATCCTACCTCACTGTCACTGACGGCTCGTCGAATGGACATTCGTAAATCCCGCAATCTGACGCCGAACTTCGAGGGTAAAAGAGGGGTTTTTGAGCTCAAATAGTGGAAAAGTGAAAATGATATGGTAAAAAGAGTTTTACTCCTTTATATTTACGTTTACCATGTTATTTGGTTTTTTATGATTATTTATCTATTAAACCCTAATCCCTAATGTCTTTTTGAGTGTAACTTTGGCAGATGTAATGACTTCGATGTTCATATACAGGGATGTAGACATATTTTTTCTTTGTCATCGTGTGTTTTGATTGTTTTTTATGGTTTTTGTATAAAACCTTGAGTGTGGTATTTGTCCGTTCTCTCGCTCGAAAATACATGAGAACGCGATTGAGCATAATTTTATCACTTTTTCAGGTTCAACAAGGTTATACAAAAAAGGAACCCCCCTCGAGTCTTCTTTAAGCTCTTTTCAGACTCTCTAAACATGAAAAGATAGACGAGCGACCTTACTATTTTCACGCTCAATAAAGTATCTGAAGAAAGCGTCTGGATAGCGATAATTTATCTTTTTTTCGGTCTCATCGGACTATTTTACAAAAAAGGAACTGAGAGAGTTCTCTTTTAAGTGTTTTTCCAAACTCTATAATCATGAAAAACCTTCGATTTTTATATATTTGGACTCGTTAAACAAACATTGATAGACCTGTAATGGGACGAAACCACTCCTTCTTAGGGTTCGTTAAACATACTCCGAAGTACTTATCTGAAGGATGAGCTTATATCAACAAGCATATGTTATCCTCCTCAAGCTTGCGTAAAAATAAAGAGGTACTAGCCATAAATGGTGGGGGAAAATTTGGGAAAGAGATACGTTTTCATCTTCGTATTGATTGGCAGTAAGTGTCGCTCTTGAACATGACACCCCCTATTCATTATATTTAAAGTTGTTTTGGGAAATCCATTTGTCTCTCATTCAATTTGCTACAAGGTCATTCACTGTGTCGTCTTTGAGTCAATGCTGCAAAATCATTAGTCGTGTCATTCATATGTTCAAGAGAAGTCCATTTGAAACCTCTATTGAGTCGGCCATCTGCAGTTGTCCATTCTCTTCATGTCGGCCTTCCCTGTGTCCGGTTCAATTTACGTCATACTCTATTTTACCTTCAAAATCTGTTACTCATTTCGTGTCATTGATGGGGGAATACATCAAGGCCCTCCTGTGACGAGTTTTGTTCCGTCGACTTCAGCTCATTATCTGTAATCAAGACTTAGAAATTCTTTGGTACCTTGGAGCTTGCATGCCTCAATGGCAGGTTTCCTCGTTTTTGACAGTGGGTTTACATCATTGACCCCTGATCGAAAGATTCCATCAACTGTTTGACTTCAACTCACTCATTCACACTCGATGGATTGTACTAGAGTACCTTGGGAGTCATTGACATCAATGGTGGTTTCCCTCGCACTTGTTAACGGTTTCATCAATGACCGGTAATCAAGTGGTTTCTGCCATGTTCGACTTCGACACATGGATATCACCCTTTTGTCCAGGTTGCGATGGAGTCTGTATAATTTGTGACAAATATATCCACTGTGTATATCTCATGGCTATGTCATCTTAATTTGAAATTTCTCGCATAGATCCACAGTGTATTCCTGGTGGCTATGCTATATTTTTTATGGCATGGATCCACAGTGTATGATTGGTGGCCATGACCCATGTCTACGATTGTCATCCGTCTATGATCTGAGTATGGGAATGCCTACCTCAGAATTAATATATATGATATTCTACAGATGCTTGGTTGTTCGCAGGTTTCCGATTAGGTGTGTTTCTGGTTTCTGACACACACATGTAGCTTACAAAGTCTTTCGGCTATCACTGATTCCAACCTCATACTTTGGGGGGCATTCTGTTACCCATGATTTTGGTCATCATGATGGTGTATTAATGATGGTGTACTTAGGATCTTCATAAGAACTTTCTCCTGACTTTCATCTCTTCCCAGAAAACTCATTTTTGAAGAAGGTTCACAGGCTGCTAATATATTAGGGTGAAAGAATGACCCATTCTCGTAGGCTGCCTTAAGCCAGGGTGCGAAATTCTCGCACTATGTTGAATAGCTAGGGTGAAAACTCATCCTAAAGCATGGAAAAAGATGAATTCTTGATGTTTCTAGAAGGGAATCTTCTAGAAGAATGGGTTGGCATTCGAATGGTTATCCTTGTACTGGATTCCCTGATATTGT
>JZKD02S1738684.1:182795-232592 GCA_000966675.3 Picea glauca | reverse complement strand
CCATCGAAAGGAAGCTTGCGACATCAAGGCGATCAGGTTGTAATCTTTACTTTCAATCAATATGATACAGTGGCATGTCCATTTCCCATAAAGCTATTCTCACTTTATTGTGTAATTCCTTGATCATACACATAGGTTGACGGTTGAATATATTTTTCTATCTTCACTTTGGTTGGTTTGTCTTGTCTTGGTCTTGACCTCACGAGAGCACCGGAGCGAAGCAGGAGCAACAGAGACCCTAGGAAGCGATACTAAGGTATGTTACTTGTTCCTTCCTGATAGCTTATTCAATGGTCAAAACTTAGGGAAAGAGTCATGTCCTGTCCTGTTTTGTTCTAGATCCAGGTGGATCTAGGGAGATCTGTTAGTGTTCTCACCTACCGATTAGTTCGATAACAAGAAGGAAGCTACAACTCCCTGTGTTCAAGCACACACCTAAACCTCTGAGGACACCAGTCCTCCTTAGCACCTCCCTTTCACCCTAGTTTATGAAGATGAAATAATGAAACCTATTACAGTGATATAGTGTTGAATAACAGCTTACCAATCTCATTAATGTTCTGCAAGATTTTGCTACTTAGTCTTCCTCACTGTCTTCCTGCATGCATCCGCTGCCCATTCTATTCTTCTACCTTTTGTGTTCTATGTGCCATTCGCATTCAATGAACCTTTTGTTTCCTGTCCATTTCAGTTGTTGCACCACCCCTTTACTTCTTCACACATGCATTACTTCACCTCAACAACAACAAATTCATCACTTCTCTGTACCGTGTACATATAGATTATGTGCACCTTGTGCATGTAATGTACACAATGCCTCTGCTTGTTCACACCGCGTTAATCTCTTCCACATCTCGAGTTCTATGTCTGATCATCATAGTAACCCTTCAGCTTCTCTAGCGGTTTTCCCATGCGTTCAGCATCACTGGATGTCATGCTGAGATTCCTCAGCCTCTATGGCAGTCGAGACTCTTCGTCTTCTCTGGTATAGTCGAGCTTATACTTTCTTCTTTAGTTACAAACTTCAATGCTCATCCACTTGTCAGTCCCTCTAAGAACAATCTTTTTTCTACTGGCTGATCTCTTGAGACTCTTCACCTCCTCTGTCAATCACCTCGAAGTGTCTTCGAGTCCTCTGGTAGAACTCATCACTAGTTTCTGGCAGGTTCACTGTGTCATGCAACAGTAGCCCTCCGTTCTCCTTTAGTTTCATCTGCACCGTTGAATGATCTTCATCATCTTGCCTTTATTTCATATTTCATCATTTCGACTTTCCTGTGGCCAAGTGGCTCACCAGTCCATGTCACGATCTCTGAAACTCTGAAACAGATATTTTCTATGCTAGCTCCTTCCTCTATATGACCATGGCCATGACCAAGCACTTGTTCATAAAGTTCTTTTCTAGATTTCATTTTTCAGCATTTCGGGACTCCTGATGTTGAGAGTCTCTTAATTCTCCATCTCCTGGTAACCGGGGGGTTGGATCAATGGTCCACGATCTCTTTGAACCAATGGATCAGATCATTTCATGATTTTGGCATTCCTGTGGTGAATGTTCTTGATGCTTCCAACTACCGATCCACGAAACTTTGAAATGGCATGGGATCAACGGTCCTAATCAACCCTTGATCTGATGGCTCAGATCATTTTGTGATTTCTCATTTCACGATTTCGACATTCCTGTGGTATTTTTTCTTGCCTCTCCAAGTCGTGATTCATGAAACCCCGAAATGGAGTCTTTGACATGCTCTAATCTTCTTCCACGCATCCCTCTTGGATCAATGGTCAGGATTTTATCGAGACTTCGCAACTCCACAAGCCTTCGTTCTGCTTGATCAACGATCCATATTTGGCCTCGATCTAACGGTTGAGATTATTTCACGATTTTTCATATCGCGAGTTCGAGAGGTGAAAGGCTGGAGCATTTCATACCTTTGACTTTCCAGTCAGTGAAATGTTGATCTGTGTCCACATGTCCTACCCGTAGATGGACGGTCCTCCTTCTTTCGGGGTTTTGTATACCCACTTCTCCTTACACTTTAATGAATGTGCAGGTTCTCCCTGATCCAATGATGGTCAAAACTTATGCTTAGATGTGACGCCTGAGATCTGTCCTCCTCTTCTGCGCATTCTTCTTGTATACAATCAGATCTGATGGTCCTCCTTCTTTTGGGAATTTAAATGGGATCCAACGATCACTGATGCTTCTCCTCCCAAGCTTAGGCATTGCGATTAACTCTGCGCTAATTACTCCTGAGCTTACTTTGTTCCTATTTTTCATCGATGCTTACTCCGATCTTGTCATTAATGACCTGCCTACAATCCTTTGCACATTTGTTGCCATATTTGCTACTGTAGTTTCCATCAATGACAAGCATACACTGTCTGTAAAACATGCCAACATTGATTACACCTGATTTTGGATATGCCAGTCTAGTTAAGGTAGAAGTAGGGAAATTATGTTTTTATTTCATTGATTTCAGAGTTATTCTCCCATGTTAGTTTAGTTTTTCCAATTTTGATTGTTTTGAGAATTCCTTCTTGAATTTATTTTAGTTTACCCTTTAGGTTGGTAGTTTGTATGTATTATATTTTTTCAATTTTAGTTTGTCCTTAAATTTGTAGTTTAGTATATATGGTATGTTGAAATATTAATTAATTATTGAAAATGATTAATTAATAATTGTAGGGATAATTAGTTATTGAGATTGGTTGTCATTGATGTCAACCCTTAAGAGAAGTTGCATGTCAAAGTAAAGTGGCAGAAAACAGAAGATAATTAATTATTCCAGGGATAATTAATTATTACAGGAATAATTAATTATTGGAGAGATAATTAATTATTGGAGGAAAAGAAAAGTGGAGTAAAAAAAAGATAATAGGTTGCATGTGAGTTGCTTGTCATTGCGAAATGTCTCCTATATAACATAGAGAAGAGTCCATTGAAAATCACTTATGTGTATTCACTTCTAAGAATACAGGTTCGAGACATGAGGTAGTGAGTCGAAGACAGAGAATTCAAGTGAAGTAATAATTTTGCAGGAGCTCAGAGTAAGGAGAAGGGGTTTCATACAGAAACGCCTTGATTATATCTACGAGTTTCAGGAGGAAAAGCATAGACATCTCTAGGTTGCAGTTGGGAAAAGCGTGGATACCCACAGGAAGACAGTATACACAGTCGTAGACTTGTGAGGAAAAGTTCAATAAGATTAGGGATTAGGAACTCAGTTTATCTTTAGGGTCAAGGTATGTTTTCCTAAGTGTGTTAGAGAATTATTCTAAAGAAATAAGGAACAAGTATGTCTCAGTGAGTTATGATAATTTGATTTGAAGAATTCTCTTATGGTTTTTGGCATGAGGAATAAGTTGTTGCAGTCTTGATGAGATATTTATTTCAGTAGCAACAAAATAGGTATAAGAAGTAGCAACAACAATAGGTTATCAGTCACAACAACAGAGGTAGTGACAAGGTTTTCTATAGTTATAATTCAGGGCGATTAGATGGGGAAAGGAAAGGGGTTTGTAGCCTCCTTCTTATTGGAGACAGAAAACTAGGGAGTAAGAGCTTCCTTCAGGTTGCAACTTGTAAATAGGGGTTTGGAGCCTCCTTCAAATTGTAGCTAGAAAAATAGGAATATGGTGCTTCCAATGAATGTACTCTTTGATCAATAAGAAAAGCATTACGTGGTTTTTTCCCACATTAGGTTTCCACATAAAACTTTGGTGTACTATGTTTATGCATTGATTTATGGTATTGATGCTATATTGAATGTTTATTGAAGATTTATATTGTGCTTAAAGAAATAAAAGTACTAATATTGATTCATGCCCCCCCCCTCTCAATATTCCAACAATTGGTATCACAACAGGTCCTTTAGGAATTCATCTAACAACTGGTAGGAGATCATGGAATATGGTAAGATTGGAGCACCAAGGTTTGATTGTAATACCCCAAGACCGATCCCCAGCTAAATTGTAAACATGTTTTATAGGCTGGTGAGCCAAGTGATTATAAGTTAGGAGGCTTATATGATGATTAGGCCAGAGAGCCTATATGCTTCAGTCCAATGAGCCTGATTTTGTACATCTAAACACTCATATCATTAATATAAATACATTGTTGCATGTATACCAACCACAATAAAATAGTATGGGGGACTAATCTCCACTAGGAAAGGAAGGGGAGGGATAAGAGTTTAGGAAAGGGGCTAAGCTATAGTGCTTATCAAAAAAAGGAATATTATATTATTATTTCCTAAATACTATGGTGAGGATAATTTCTTTATCCTAAGTCTCATGGAAGAGGGAATGAATCCCAAGTGGAGAGAAACAAGCTCCAGGAGATCCATGTGTCAATCATGGCAGATGCAAATATAGGTGGGGGAAAATAGTATGTTTTCCCATCTTTCCCCATTCAATCATGCATTCACGCAATGATCCCTCCTCTCCATCATTGACCTATGCATTATTCATGCACCTCTAGAACCTGCAGGCATTTTGAGCTATCATGTACCTTACCTATTAATCACAATGCACTTGCACTTTTCCTGAGCCCGTACCATGCCTTAACGATTTGTTGTTGCTGCCAACACAATTCCTTGATTGATTTTGGCTTATTGCCATCATCTGGTCTATACCTGAGATTTGTTGCTTCCATCACCCTTACTTGATTGACTAAGGAATTGAACTGAAGAAGTAGGTTGTCAGGTTTGTGGGTTTGAGGAGGTAGGTTTTTTGGCCCATGGATTGAAGAAGAAGGTTGTCATGACTGTAAGACACTCTCTCCATATGAGAGAGGTTGTTGGGGAAGTGATTTTCCCACAGGGAGCCCAACGAAAACTATAGTACTCTGAGAATTCTTGTCTGACCTATTGTTGAAGCCCTGGAAGGGAAGTGGGGCAGTCGAAGGAATGTTGAGAAGAGAAGGGGAACACTTCTTGGGGTGGGACAGGAATGTGGGGAATGAGAGGTTGTAGGATGTTAGTGTGAGTTGGGTCTTGGGACGAAATCATTCATGTTGATTGTGCAACTTCCGGTTGTCTTGGCCTATCCTAGGAATCCCTTTACCTGGGTGGAGTTTGGTCCCATCTCAGGGGTGACCCACTGTTGAGAGTGATGAGCAGTGTGGTCTAAGGATGGGAGGTTCATGGAAGGTATGCACACAGTTGGTGGTAATCTATGAAAACATAAGTACCATTTATGTGTTCATTTTCATGCTATGTATTTGTACATGTCTTATATTTATGAGTTTTTCCTGTATATGTTGTCTGTATAAGCTTACTATTATTTCTACATTAATCTATGGATTAGAAGAATGTAATTGTCTGTTAATTTTTATATGTATGATGTTCCACAAGAGTTTCTATGTGGCATATCTCAGCAGGTCTATGGTTGGGTATGTACATTTTTTAATATCATAAACATGAGAAGTTCTCAATGTGGCAATCCTTGGCCTGGGAGGCTGGGGTGTGCTACAAATTTGGTTTCATAACTTAGCCAAAGTGTTTTATGGAGTAGAATGGCCTGACCTAGGTGGTTGGGGATGTTACAATATGCTATTAGAGCTCCAGTTTTCAACACTGGTCTTGGATGGGCCGTGTAAGTGGAAATTGAAGGAAACATTTCAGAGGGAATTGTTGTTGAAATGGATAAGATTGGAGTTTCAGAACATTCATGAGTGCTAAGAGGGAAATGAGATCACACCTTAACTATGTCTGAAAGCTCTGAAGGTGTAGTGGTTCGAGAAATCCAACAGAGGAGAGAAACCACAATAACCATGGTTTTGGGGCCACACAGTTAATATTTGGGCTGTCGGATCTATTCGGGAGAAGGCAGATCCTTCACAATCGTCAAATTTGGGAAAGTAGCATGGTTTTTAACCCTTCAAGTCCTTCAGACTTCATTGCTTCGAAAAATTTTAATATTTTGACAAAAGGAGGTAAACTCCCCCATGCTCTGAAGTCCCAGAGTGATTCTACATTGTAGATCGGTTGGAAGAAGGCAGACTGTTGGATCCCTGAGTGGTTCGTGAGTTTGGCACTCCAAGGAAATTTGTTTGTGGTTGGGCAGATGGAAGAGTTCCCCAAAGTACTGAAGTCTCGAACTAATATGGACCATCCCTTAATCTAAGACACGTGTCTGCACATTAGGCTGTTTGGAATTTCGACGTCTAACAGTTTGGGGGTGGGTTGGTGTTTAGCAGCAAAATCCTTCAAAGCGAGAAGTTTCGAAGTCTCAGAGCCCTGAAGTCTCGAAGCTTCGGGGAACACCTGTTCAAAATTTCAGTGTCAAATAGTTTGGGTTTGGGTTGGTGTTCAGTAGCAAAATCCTCTGAAGCCTGAAGTTATGAATTCCTAGAGCCTCGAAGTCCCGAAGCTCCGGGGAACACCTATTCATAAATTTGGTGTTCGAGTGTTTTGACGTGCTATAGAGTAGAATTTTCCAAAGTATTAGAGCGTCAAAGTCCCGAATCTCCAATAAAAAACTGTTCGAAAGTTCGACATTAGGGAGTTATAAAGTATGTTGGTGTGAAATCTTCTGAAGCCCAAAGTGTCGAAGTCGAGAAATGTCAAAGTGACATGGCACGTTGACGTCACCTAGGGTGATGTGAACCTATTCGGGAGATAGAAAGTTCAATGTTCGGAATATTTGTTGCGTTATAATGAGAAGTCGTCCGAAGTCTTGAATCTCCAGAGCGCTGAAGTAGTAAAGGTCCAGAGAGAGGGGGTTCAGGATTTTTGAAGTGTTTTTTTGTGAAAACCTCTGATGCTCAGAGTTATGAAGTCTCAAATCATCGGATGTGACATGGCATGATGAAGTCACCTAGGGTGACGTGGACCCACTTTACTCCTGCCATGTGTCAACCAGATTCGTGATTTTGACAGGATTTTTCTACCAATTGTGACATGACACGTGTCACTCATTGGTGGGGCCATGTGTCACCACCATATTGTTGGCAACAGTACTAAGTGGACCCTAGAAGTTCATAAGTTTGATATTTAGGAGAAATTGTGTAGGTTTTTGCAAGAACCTATGAAGTGTGGAGCTCTAGAGAACTTTGCCAATTCCTCGTTCGAAGGGAATGCTGTGTTGTATAGGTGGAACCTCTGAAGCTCGAAGTTTCGGAGCTCCAAATTTCTGAAGAAAGGTCTATTCAGAACTATGCCAATTCAACGTTCGGGTAAAATGAAGTGTGATGAAGGTGAAACCCATGAAGCCCAAAGTTTTGGAGCCTCGAAGTCTCAAATCTCTGGATAAGTGAATATTAGCTAAGTGCTTGGTTCTATGTGACTTCAGTCGAAATAAAATGGGGCTAGTGCCCAAATTTATGTTTTCAAAGACAAAAGTGGGATAGAAGAAGGAATTTTTGGGGTTCTGAGCTATACAAACTTCACCTAAAGATGTAAATAAGGCCTATGTAGTTTACAAGAGGATCTATCATGGGTCTAAGAGCTAATTCAACTCTGAAGAAGAAGAACTGTTGTACAGAGATTACCTTCCAGGAAGGACAATTTTCAAATATTCATAACTTCCTGCTCAAAACTAAGAATTGAGCAAGGGAGCAGTCGATGGAAATATCTAGAAAAGTAGAATATAACTACTTACCCAAAAAATTGAGTTGAGCAGTTAATTTCTCATAAAATCATAGAAAAGAATATGATATATTATTGAACTAGAATGGTTCATATTTTCATGAAATTGTTGAGTCAGTTATCCTAAAAACGTTTTGTTCACTACACAGTTTGCAAAATTAAAAGAAACTTGATCATATCAGAATCAACGCAGAGTGCAGAGATATGGATGATACACAGGGGGCTTACAACTAGGAAGATGAGATCAGAGGAATGGATTTCCATTTGGGTATTGAAGGAACAAACTACAATGGACATGGAGAAGGAAAGGATGAAAACATGAATATGGTAGAGACCATTAAAAATTTGCAGAAAGATGTCCATAGTCAAAAGGATGATAATGAAAGAATTATGAAAGACAAGGAGTAGCAGGAAAACTTCTACATGAAGTTAGTGCAGAGCTTGGACATAATTGAAAATAAATTGGATAAGGAGAGTGTATCAAGAAAATACGGAAGTCATAGGTATCCTGAGGAGAAAGAAATATCAAGGAGTGATAGCATAAATCACCATCGCTCCCCAAGGCATTCCAATAGGAGAGTACCCAACAAATCTAGTTAATCCCCTGCTAGAAAGCATTAGAAGAGATCCAGGGTGGATGAACTATGAGGAGAAATGAACAAAATCAAACCTCCTACATTTTATGGTGAGCACAAGAAGGATGAAGATGTCGAGACATGTCTTCTAGGCATGAGAAAATATTTTCAATTGTTTAATTATTGTTCTCATGTAGAAGGAATAATTTCTATCTATTATCTCAAGGGAAAGGCATCCATGTGGTGGGATCAACTTGTGTAGGTACAACACATCAAAGAGAAAAATGTTACTTGGAAGGAATTCAAGATGTATTTTGAAAATAAATACTTGACTAAGAGATATTATGAGAAGAAAATGAAGGAGTTATTTCAACTCAATATTGGGAGTATGACCATTGATGAGTATGAAATAAGGTTTTTGGAATTGTCGAAGTGTGTCTCCTTCATCAAGGATGAGACAGTTAAGATTCATAGGTATTTGAGTGGGTTTCCATCTTTCATCAGTGATAAGATTCAATATGATGATCCCAAAAAATTGGAAGAGACCATAATGCAAGATAAAGGCATATATGATTATCATAAAGGAAAGCCAACTTTCCAAAAATATTGGAAAGACAAGAAGAAGTTCAATATGGAACAAAGGAAGAAAGGGAATAAGCCACCATTTTTTAGACATAGTCCTCGGGGACAACCAACTTCTAGAGAGCCCAGAATGACTGAGACAGGTGGAAAAATGCCAAGGCATCCACCCATTCAATGTTGGGGTTGTAGAGGAGATCATATGTATATATATTGTCCTCACATAAGTGACAAAGTGAGAATTTTTCACAATGTACAGCAACCTGAAACAGTGGAGGATATGGGCAGAAATGTACCAAGGATCTATTCATCCATGGACAACAAGAAAGCATAATTTCAATCACACATGATTGAAGTGGAAGGTGTGATAAAAAACCAAACCATTGCAATTTTAATTGATTAAGGAGATATTCATAGTTATATAGATCCTAAGGTGGTGGAAAGATTTCATTTTCCAAGAAGCAAGCATGGAAAATATTGGTTGGTGCAACTAGCTACCGGATCCAAGAGAAAAATTAATGAGTTGGTTAAGTCATGTCTAGTGGGAATGAATGGGCTAAGTACCAAGGAAGATTTGAACATCTTACCTTTAGGCTCTTATGGTTGTCTAATTGGGATGGATTGGTTGGACCAACACCATGTTGTCTTAGACTATCATAACAAGGCATTTAATTGCCTAGATGAGGAAGGGAACCTAAGGATATTGCAAGGAATTCCTAGGGCATTAACTGTCAGAGAAATCTCAGCAATGCAACTAAATAAATGTTATAGAAAGGGATGTCAAATATTTGCAGATCATGTGGAAAAAAAACCTAAGGATAAGGTGTCAAATATTGAATATTATGTAGTCTTAAAGGAGTTTGAGGATGTGTTTAAAGAAATACCAAGATTACCCCCTAAAAGTGATATTGATTTCTCTATAAATCTAATGCCTGGAGAAGCTCCAAAATTCAAGACTCCTTACATGATGAGTACACTAGAACTGAAGGAGATGCAGATGCATATTGAAGAGCTTATGAAGAAGGGATACATACACCCAAGTGTGTCACCTTGGGGTGCCCTAGTTTTATTTGTGAAGAAGAAGGATGGGACATTGAGACTGTGTATTGACTTCAGGAAGTTGAAAAAAGTAACTGTAAAGAATAAGTATCCTTTTCCAAGGATCGATGACCTCTTTGATCAGTTGAAGAATGGAAAAGTATTCTCAAATATTGATCTCATATCAGGTTATCATCAGATAAGAATTAAATATGAAGACATCAACAAGACTTCTATCAAAACAAGGTATGGGCATTATGAGTTCACAGTGGTTCCATTTGGGCTATCAAATGCACCAGCTGGCTTCATGTGTTTAATGAATGGTGTTTTCAAAGAGTACTTAGATAATTTTGTCATTGAATTTTTTGATGACATTCTTTTATATTCCAGGTCGAAAGAGGAGCATGAGAAGCACTTGAAGATGGTATTACAAGTATTAAGAGAGAATCAGTTGTATGCCAAATTGAGAGATTGCTCATTTTATCAGGATCAAATTCATTGTTTGGGGCATATCATATCTGAGGAAGGGATTGCAGTGGATCCTAAAAATATTGAGACCATTAGAGGATGGATAGCGCCTAGGAATGTAACAAAAATCAAATCCTTCATGGGTGTTGTTGGATACTATAGAAGATTTATTGTGAGATTCTCAAAGATTGCACACCCATTTACTTCCTTACAAAATAAGGGAATGAAATTTCAGTGGTCATTGTAGTGTGAAAAGAGCTTGAAGCAATTATTAAACAGTGCTCCAATTCTAAGGATTGTTGATCCAAATGAAGATTTCATGGTATGCACAGATGCATGCAAAGAAGGACTTGGTGGAGTCCTCAGTCAGGATGGTTTTGTTGTATGCTATGGATCAAGGAAGTTGAAGGAAAGTGAAATTCATTATGCCACTCATGATTTGGAGTTGGAAGCCATAGTGCATGCCTTGAATAAGTGGAGACACTACCTCATGGGAAAGAAATTTGAGCTAAGGACATACCATAATAGTTTGAAATATTTATTTGATCAGCCAAATTTAAATACCAGGCAGAGTAGATGGTTGGAATATCTCAGTGAGTATGACTTTGATATAAAGCATATCAAAGGGAAAGAGAACAAGGTGGTTGATGCACTTAGCAGGAGAGTGAATGCATTGCATGATGCAACCATCATCATGTTTCAATATGATTTGAAATACAAGATCTTGGAGGATGCAAAATCAAATTTGCAATACATGGAAATGGTAACAAAATTATAGCAAGGTAATTTGTAGCAGAAGGTTGAATATTACAAGCTCGGAAATGATGAAATTATCATTTACAAAGACAACATTTATGTACCCGATTATTAGGAATTGAAAAGTTCAATATTGAAATAAATGCATAATGTACCTTATGATAGACACCCAGGGTATCAGAAAAATATTGCAGCTGTCAAGAGCCAATATTATTGGTCGGGTATGAAGAAATAAATTGTTGAGTACATTGCCAAATGTTGGGATTGTCAAAAGGTCAAGGTTGAGAAAAGGAACCCAGTTGGTTCGATACCTCCATTACCCATTCTTGAGTGGAAGTGGGAAGTGGTGACAATGGAATTTATTACCAAACTTCCCATAACAAGCAAGCATCATGATTCTATCATGGTAGTGGTGGAGAAGCTAACTAAAGTTTCCCATTTCATTCTAGTGAAGCTCTCTCACAAGGAAAATAATGTTGTTAATATTTGTATGAGGGAAGTAGCTTGATTGCATGGTATACCCAAGAAAATTGTGTCTGAAAGAGACCCAAAGTTTACCTCAGAGTTCTGGAAAGGTTTATTTAAAGGATTTGGAACAAATCTGAATTTTATCACAACTTATCATCCAGAATCTGATGGAAAAATTGAGAGGGTGAACCAAGTGATTGAGGATATGTTGAGGATGTATGTGATGGATAAACCATCAAAATGGGAAGACTATGTACACTCGGTAGAGTTTTCTTACAACAATGGTTACCAAGCATCTCTGAGGATGAGCCCATTTGAGGCATTTTATGGAAGAAAGTGCAAAACACCTGTAAGCTAGGACAACCCAACAGATAGAGCAGTAGTTGGGACAGATTTGCTCAGGGAAATGGAAGAGTTGATGTAAAAAATAAAGTAGAATTTAAAGGTTGCTCAAGATAGGCAGAAAATTTATGTTGATAAGGGCATAATTCACAGGGAATTCTACGTAGGTGATCATGTATTCCTGAAAGCGAAGGCCAACAAAAGTTCCCTGAAGTTGGGAGATTGTTCCAAGTTGGCAGCTCGTTATTGTGGGTCATTTGAAATCTTAGAGAGGATTGGGTATGCAGCTTATATGATTGCATTACCTGCATCTATGTCGATTCATAATGTATTCCATGTATCATTACTCAATAAGTATATACATGATGTTAATCATGTTATTGATTGGAATGTGATTCAGGTGGAGCAAGAAGGCGCTTTTCAAGTGCATCCAGTGTGCATACTGGACCAAAAGATCAATAAACTCCATCATTGATCCATAGGGCTAGTAAAGGTCCAATGGACCTGGTACAGTCCCGAGGATGAAACTTGGGAGCATGAAAATGCTATGCAGGAAGAATACCCACATATTTTTGAATATTTTTGAAAATCTTGATGGTAATATGTAAATAACTTGCACTGAGGACAATGAAAAAATAAGGGGAGGGATTTTAATACCCCAAGACCGAGCCCCAATTGAATTGTAAACATGTTTTATAAGATGGTGAGCCAAGTGATTATAAGCTAGGAGGATTATGTGATGATTAGGTCGGAGAGCATAGATGCTTAAGTCCATTGATCCTATTTTTGTATATGTAAACACTCATATCATTAATATAAATACATCGTTGCATGTAGACCGAACACCATAAAAGAGTATGGGGGACTAAGATCCACTAGGAAAGGAAGGAGAGGGATAAGTGACTAGGAAAGGGGCTAAGCTAGAGGGATTATCACAAAAAGGAATATTATATTATTATTTCCTAAATACTATGGTGAGGATAATTGTTTTATCCTAAGTCTCATGGAAGAGGCAATGAATCCCAAGTGGAGAGAAATGAGCTCCCGGAGAGCCATGTGTTAATAATGGTGCATGAAAATATAGGTGGGGGGAAATAGTATGTTTTCCCATCTTTCCTCATTCACTCACACATTCATGCACTGATCCCTCCTCTCCATCATCGAACTCTACATTATTCACGAACCTCTGGAACCTGTAGTCATTTTGAGCTACCATGTACCTTACCTGTGAAGAATAGTGAACTTATACTTTTGTTGAGCTCATACCGTGCCTTAACAGTTTGTTGTTGTTTCCAATGTAGTTCCTTGACTGAGCGTGTCTTTCTACCATCATTTGTTCTATACCCGAGATTTGTTGTTTCAATTACCCTTACTCTATTGACTAAGGATATGGACTATAGAAGTAGGTTGTCAGGCCTGTGGGTTTGAAGATGCGGGTTGTCAGGCCCGTGAACTGAAGAAGCAGGTTTTCAGGCCTATAAGAAACTCTCTCTAGGTGAGAGAGGTTGTTGGGGAAGTGATTTTCCCAGAGGGAGACCAACAACAACTATATTGCTCTAAGAATTCTTGTCCGACCTATTATTGAATCTTTGGAATGGAAGTGGGGTAGTCAAAGAACTGTTGAGCAAAGAAGAGGCACACTTCCTAGGGTTAGAAAGGCGTGTGGTGAATGAGAGGTTTTAGGCTATTAGTGTGAGTTGGCTCTTGGGATGAAATCCTTCCTGTTGATTGTGCAACTTCTTATTGTCTCAACCTAGCCTAGGAATCCCTTTACTCAGGTGGAGTTTAGCCCTAGCTCGGGGGTGACCCACTGATAAGAGTGATGAGCATTGTGTTCTAAGGCTAGGAGGTCCATGGAAGGTCTGCACACAGTTGGTGGTATTCTATAGAAATAAAAGTACCATTTATTTTTTTATTTGCATGTTGTGTATTTGTACATGTTTTATATTTATGATTTTTTCTTGTATATGCTATATGTATAGGCTTATTATTATTTCCGCATTAATCTGTATATTAGAAGAATGTAATTGTCTGTTAAGTTTTATATGTATGATGTTCCACAAGATTTCCTATGTAGCATAGCGCAACAGGTCTATGGCTGGGTATGTACATTTCTTAATATCATAAATATGATAAGTTATCAATGTGGTTGTTTTCGGGCCTGGGAGGCCCGGGGTGTGCTAATAATTTGGTTTCAGAACTTATCAAGAGTGTTTTATGGAGTAGCATGGCCCGGCGTGGGTGGCTTAGGATGTTACATTGATGGTAAAAACTATACCTTCTGGAATAAAAGGATGAAAACCTTTTTACAGGCACATGGATTTGATGTCTAGAAATCAGTAGTAGATGGGTATACAACACCAGACACTCCCCCAAATAACAGAGATGGAAAGAATCTTAGCGAAAAAAAATCAAAGGCTAAAGGTACTATTCTGAGTAGTTTAGTTGATTCATTTTTTGTCAAAGTTATGCATTGTGATAGTGCAAAGGATATTTGGGTAAAATACAAAATATTTATGAAGGAGATGCCAAGGTAAAGGGAGATAAGCTTCAAATTTTCAGAGCTAAGTTTAAACAATTGAAGATGAAGGAAGATGAAGACATTGCAGCCTACCTTCTGCGAGTTGACAAAGTAGTCAACACTATTAAAGGATTGGGAGTAGAAGTTGACAAATTAGTGGTTGTTAAAAATGTATTGAGGTCTCTTCCTATGAGATTTGATCTAAAATATCTTCCTTAGAAGAAAGAGAATATCTTAGTACATTGAGAATGGATGAGCTACATGGAATATTTATAGCCTATGAGATGAGAATAGAACAAGAGAACCCAATAATAAATGAAGCAACTTTCAAGGAATCCAAGAAGATAAAGAAAAAGAAAAAGAAAAAGTCAAAACCAAGTTGTAATGATGATTCATAAGAATATGAAGAGATGGCTAACTTCATAAGAAAATTACAGAAAGGAACCGACAAGTATAAAGGTATGCTTCCATTGAAATGTTTTAATTGTGGTGGTATTGGTCATTTTTCTTCTAAATGTCCTCACAGGAATAAACAACAGAGCTAATAAGTGCATTAGAAGAACTCAAGAAGGAAAGAAAGAAAAACAAGTCACTCAAGGCAGAGTTAAAAATGAGAGAGGGATCTCAGATTTCCAAATATGAAGAACTAGAGAAGATGATCACTAGTCTCAAAACTCAAATAGAATAAGACAAAAGAATTGAGGAAATTCTTAGAAGTCAATTAGAAGAAAAGGATAAAAAAATTGGAAAGATATTTAGAAGACATATATACAACAAAAGAGAACTAGAATATTGGATCAAATTATCTACAGTTAAAGATCATAATATGACATATTTGGCCTAGGATACAATCGAGTACAAAATGAGAAAGGGTCAAACTCCAAGACAACAGAACAGGAAGAAGAACAAAGAATCTATGCAAATATTGTTAAATATTATGTCAAGAAGGAATAATTCATGCCCCCAAAGAAGAATATTCCATAAGTAAAGAATACTCAAGAAGACAAATTCAAAAGGAGTGCATCAGAAAGAGGATCATCTATCCCTGAGTATCAAATATTCTTTTATGGTCATTGTTTTAATTGAGCTAATTTTGGACATAAAGTTGCAAACTGGGGAGCCTATCCCAAGAACAGAAGTAACAATACATGGTATCCCATAAGATCTTATGAAACATACAGAAAAAAACAAAAAACAATTGGCTCATTGAGCAATGAAGTAGAATGCAGAACGTTAGTACTCAGATATTGGAACCACAAGGG
The DNA here is from genome assembly GCA_000966675.3 of Picea glauca. Taxonomy (NCBI): domain Eukaryota; kingdom Viridiplantae; phylum Streptophyta; class Pinopsida; order Pinales; family Pinaceae; genus Picea; species Picea glauca. Next base: position 216,991 of record JZKD02S1738684.1, on the reverse strand, counting down.
ATATGGAAACTAAAGCAGAATCAATGCTCGCTTTCTATACAAGCCAAACATAAGAAAAGTGATTGGTATGTTGATAGTTTTTTGTTCAAACCATATGACATGTGACCAGAACAGGTTTCTAACTTTGAATAAAGAGAAATATGGATCATTTTCATTTGGAAATAACCATTCAGCTAAAATCATAGGTAGAGGCACAGTTAATCTTGGAAGCAAAGATGCACAGGAAAAACAAATTCTACTAGTTGAATATATGAAGCACAATCTATTGATTGTAAGTTAAATGTGTGATCAAGGACACACACTTCATTTCAACTTAGAGAAATGTGAAATAAGGAAAGAAGGATCAAGCAGGTTAGTAGCAACCACTATAAGGACTCCGAACAACATATATGTTTTAAATTAAATTGGAAAGGAGAGTTATTGTTTAGGAAATAAAAATGAGATTTATCTCTAGCACAGAAGAATGGGTCACATACACTTTGAGAATCTTGTCAAAATCAACAAAAAGGAAGCAGTAAGAGAAATTCTTGAAATCTCAAAGCCAACTAATACTCTATGTAAGCATTGTCTATAGGGAAAATAGACGAGGACCAAGTTCAAATCAAAGGAGTACTCAACAGCAAAACCATTGGAGATTGTAAGTATCAATCTATGTGGACCAACAAGGACAAAGGAATTAAATGGTGAACAACACTTCATGCTACTAATTGATGACTACACAAGAATGACTGCAGTTTATTTTCTCAAGAAGAAGTTAGAGGCATTTGAGCACTTCAAGATATACAAAGAGATGGTTGAAACAAAGACAAACTTGAAAATAAAATGTTTGAGGTCAGACAATGGAGGAGAGTTCACATCATAGGAATTCATGGAATTTTGTAGTGAACATGAGATAAATAGATAGTGCTCAACAACCAAGACACCTCAGCAAAACAAATTTGCTGAAAGAAAGAACATGTCAGTATAGGAAATGGCCAGAACCATGTTGAAAGATTCCAAGTTGGGTGAAATATTTTGGGCTTAGGTAGTACATACAACATTTCATATACTTAATAGAGGAATGATCAAAAGTAATAGTGATAAGAATCCCTATGATCTATGGAAAGGAATACCAGAAAATGTGAATCATTTTAGAGTGTTTGGAAGCGAGTGATACATCAAAAGATAAGATGGTAAGATTGGAAAGTTTGATTCTCGAGTTGAAAAATTAATATTTGTCAGGTAATCAAGAAAAAAAAAGGCATACAAGTGTTTAAATCTGAGACTCAATAGAATAGTGGAAAGCATCAATGTACAGATTGACGGGACAAGTGTACAAAAGATTAAAGAAGAAATCAAAGACTCGATAGAACAGGAAGGAGAAGAAGACTTGAACAAAGAAGCAGAATTGGAAGAAGAAAAAGAGCAGCCAGAAGAAGAACAAAAGGAAGGTGATCAGAAGATTATTTAGATATCTACAAAAAATCCTAGTAGGTGAATACAAAAAAATCATCCACCAGAACAGATAATTTGGAGTATGGATACATGAATTGAAACTCAGAGAAAATTACTCTCACTAGAACAAATCCATCTATCATTGTTATCCACAGTTAAACCCAACAGTTTTGAAGAAGCCATCACAAATGAACACTGAATGAAATCCATGGAAGAAGAACTAGATCATATAGAGAATAATGAAACATGAGAACTTGTTCCAAGGCCTAAATATAATAATGTGATTGGTACAAAATGGGTATTCATAAAAAAATTGAACAAGGATGGAAAAGTAACTAGAAATAAAGCAAGGCTAGTATGCAAGGGATATGCTCAAGTTGAAGGAATAGATTTTGAAGAAAAATTTTCCCCAATTGCTAGAATGGAAGCATTCAGATTGATCATGGCTTATGCATGTTCAAAGAGAATCAAAATATATCAAATGGATGTAAAATCAGCCTTCCTAAATGGAGAACTAGAACAAGAAGTCCGCATCAAACAACCATAAGGATTTCTACTGTAAGAAAAGGAATATTATGTTTGGAGATTGAAGAAGGAACTATATGAACTCAAACAAGCCCCTAGAGCATGGTATCAATATTAGACAGGTATCTACAACAACAAGGGATCATGAAAGGAAATGCAGACAACAATATCTACATAAAGGTACATCAAAATAATTTATTGATAATTGAAGTTTATGTTGATGACATTATTTTTGGTAGTAATGATGATAGGATGAGTCAGAAATTTGCTAAAGACATGCAAAATGAATTCAAAATGTCAATACTTGGTGATATGTAATTATTTTTGGGACTTTGCATATGTGAATTGGATATAGGTATTTTCATCTCCCAGACCAAGTATATCAAAGAAATGTTTAAGAAGTTTGGAATGGTAGATTGAAAGCTCGTAAGTACGCCCATGTAGACCAATTGGAAACTAAGAAAAGATTATTTATCCAAATAAGCATATCATAGGCTCTATAGATCGATGATTGGAAGTTTACTCTATGTGATAACATCCAGACCAGAGTGATGAAAATAGTTGGACAGGTGGATCGGTTTCAAGAAACACCAAAGGAATCACATGTTATGACAGTGAAGAGGATATTCAGATATCTAAAAGGTATAGAAGATTTTGGATTGTGGTATCCAAAATGGAATGAGTTATCTCTTACAACCTACTGAAATGTAGACTGGGCAGGTAGCATTAATGATAGAATAAGTATAAGTGGAGCATATTTCTACTTGGGTGATTGTCTAATATCTTGGTTGAGCAAGAAACAGTCTTCAGTATTATTGTCCATGGTAGAAGCAGATTATATTGCAGCAACACCATGTTGTACACAGGTCCTTTGGATGAAGAAAACTTTGTAGGACATATAGGTGGAATATAAGGGTAAACTAGCACTGAAAAGACGTCTATTAAAAACCATTTTAACGAGTGTGAAAAAGACAAGATCACTCGGCAATCTTTTCAATTTTAAGGATTCTAAAAAGAGATTAACTATGGACTCACAGCTTTTTTCTAGATTTAGTCTCCTTAGCGTGAAAAAGTATAAACTTCACTTAGGATAACTCTCCTAGAGAGACAAATATCTTGAAGTGTACCTTTTTCCTCCCTAATCTACAGGTTGGAAAAAGGGGTAAACTCATACCAGTAGATGTTTTTCTGGACCAATTTAATGTGTGAAAGAACAAGGTCACTCGGTGATCTTTTCAATTTTAAGGAGTCTGAAAAGAGATTAACTATGGACTCTGTAGGGGATGTTCTTCTGGACCAATTTAACAAGTGTGAAAGAACAAGGTCACTCGACGATCTTTTCAATTTTAGGGAGTCTAAAAAGAGCTTAACTATGGACTCCGTGGGGGTTCCTTTTTCGTAAATTTAGTCCCTCAGGCCTGAAAAAGGGTTAAAATTATACCTGAGAATACTCTTCTAACATACTGAAGCTCCTAGAGTATAACTTTGTTCATACAATTGACCATCCGGACCAAAAAAGGGGTAAACTACCACCGGATAGACGTGCCTTCAAATTTGAATTTGGCAAGGGTGAAGGACAACAAGATCGCTTAGCAATATTTTCTTGTTTAGAGAGTCTGAAAAGGGCTTAAAGAAGACTCCAAAAGGTTACTTTTCTCAAGTAATCTCGATGATATCACTTGTGCCAAGAGGGGGAAGCAAGGGCTCCCATGCCTCCATTGGATAAATCGAAGGATCAATTGTTGAGACCAAGTCTCGAGAAGGCAAACATGATTGCACAGGTTCCTACTCAGAAGCAATTGAACATCGAGGATAAAATGCCACATAATTAACCTGTGGCGGGGTAGAGTCTACATGAACACTAGGAACATATAAAGGGGCATCCTGAACTAATGTTGAATTAGGATGGTGATTATCACATGCTAGTTGGTTGATAGTGACAATGCTTCCATTGTGAGGGAAATACATCACCCTGAAGAGTGTAGACACCACAACGTTCATAGCATATACATATTCACGCACTCCCTTAACCAAGTTTTGAAGAATACTTGGTCATATTTGACTGTTTTTGGGACTTCGACATCTTGCCAAAGATGGAGCACAATGCGAAGCGGAAGTTAGGGAAATTAGACCTATTTTTGGGTCCCTTTAGGGTTTTGGGTTAATGTAACGAGAAAGGGATGTCGGCCCGTGGGTTCACCCACGTTTAGGCCCATTTTTGTAATCTATAAATAGATACTTAGGCAATGTAAGAAGGGAGAGAGTAGAAAATCTCTGTGATGTATAGTTGATGGCTTAGTGCCAGGAATTGGATTTGTGTGATCGGATGTATCTTGTAAATGCTCTGTGCATGATTGTAAGAAGCTCGCAAGTTGTTTTGTGATGAAGTGCAAGGAAGAAGGATCTAGCGAGATGCACAGATATTTTGTCCTGTGCGAAGCAAGGATTGTTGAAGCTCTATGATGTAACTGCTTGATTGAGATAATAAAGAAGAAGATCTTGTGGACGTAGCCCCAGGGTGGTGGTGAACCATGATAACTCTGTGTATTGTTCTCTGTGCTTCGACCTAATGTGTTTATCTCCTTCTTGGCTAAGTGCTTGATGTGATTGAATAGATTTAGTTATGCTTTGTGCTTCTGAGATAGGAATGAATGTTAGATCTGATATGTAAGATGCTTAGTGCTTGATCTACTGAACCCGATCTATCTTGTTGTGGCTAAGTGTTGAATTATCTTAGATCTAAGTACTCACTGGGATACTCTGTGCTATCTACGAAGTATTGTAAGGGTTAAATATTGATGGATAAAACATACTAGATTATTGTTAAGTGCTATAATCACATATCTGTGTCCCAGCTATGGTTGCAGACATCTGAGTCCTGCAACCACCCCTGCCTCTACCTCAGGTGAGACTTCATATGCTTTGCAGGTGTTGCTGAAAGGGCGAGTAGTTAGGCTTTTGTTAGTGCGCTCTTGAGCATTGAACCCTGGGTCTTCCCCTGTGCCAACAATCATATTGAAATCTAACGGGCCTTGCACCACTATAACATCAACAAGGACATTCTTCCCACCTAATGAGATAGGAAACTAAGGAAGAATCCCCAAATATTCACTAGGATGTCTGTCAAAATCCAATAGCTCATGCAAAGCCGACACAAGCTTGGGAGATCCCAAGAATTTCCAAACCGAGGAGGATAAAATACTTGTAGAGGCTCCTTCATCCACAATACATCGATAATTTTTTGTTGAATTAAATTCAACCCTTATTTGAAAATGTGTAGAATGAGGGTAAGGCTCAACAAGGTCATTCCAATCAAAGGAAACCATCCTAGGGCTTGGATGGGGTTTGCCTAAAGTGAGAAAAATGCCCCCTTGTTCTGAAAGTATTGAACTGGAAATGCTAAAAGCATAGTCAGTAGCCACATCACTCCCCAAGAGAAGAGTGGGATCAGCTGAAGATTTCATCGGCGTGACCACTTTGGTAGACTCGACACTCTCTAAGAGAAGAGTGGGATCAGCCAAAGACTACATCGGTGTGACCACTTTCTTAACCACTGGTTGAATAGGTTGCAATACAACATGGTATATAGGAACATCACCCCCCAAAAGAGGAGTGGGATCAACCAAAGACTGTATCGGCGTGACCACGTTGGTAGAATCGACACTGTCCAAGAGAAGAGTGGGATCAGCTAAAGATTGCATCGACATGACCACTTTCTCAACCACTAGTTGAATAGGATGCAAGGAAACCTCAGAAGATTCAAAATCAAAAGAGATTATAGACAGGGACCACAATATTTGTACCTCTGGAATGCTAGGGCACAAATGAATAAGGTGATCGCCCTTGCAAATCTTACAAGGGAACTTAGGATTATGTCCCATCTGTCTAGGTTTCTCAACAGAAACAATGCCCCCAACATGATTAATAGTAGTTGGTTACACATCTCCAACATGACTTGCAAAGACTGGTGATTGATCGATAACATGAATCGCAGAGGTTGCAAACCTATTCCTAGTATGAATATAAGTGACTAGACTTTTTCCCCCAACATGACTTGTAGAGGCTAGGCGCTTGCCCCCAACATGACTTGTAGAGGTTGGGTGTTGGTTTTCAACATGACTTGTAGAGGTTGAGGAACCATCTCCAACATGACTTGCAGATGTTGGTGATTTCTTCTTCCTATTCTTCCTCTTTCTATTTTGTTTAGACTTCTGGTTACTAGTAAATACTTTTACCAGAGGCATGAGAAGGAGGAGGAGAAGACTTTGCTAATGCAGGAACATCAACATGGTGCCCATGACATAAAGTGATTAACTGAGAAGCATCAAGAGCATTTGGGAAATTTGGAATGGTACCCAACCAAACCGGTAATCCCACATTCAACCTAGGAATATACAAAGTGGCCATCAAAGGGACACCAACGTTTCTGAAGAAAGGAAAATCACAAGAATACCCTTGCGAAGGGGTTCCTTGGTTGGTATTGTTAGTAAATTTAGCCATGAAGATCTTATGCACAGGTTATCCCCTTGAAAGATCGTTCAAGTCTGTAAAAGTCTCACGCACTGACTCTGACAAACCAGTGTTATCAAAACAACACCTATAAAGAGGTGGCTCCACATTTCTAAGTAGAAGACCAAAAAGTCCTCCCAACCAGCAGAGTGGGTAGTATACCACCTTAGGTTAGAGACCTAAATAAATGACTGACTAACTCACTATGCAAAACTAGGGAGCACAGAGCACACACTAAAAATTACTAAAGGTAAATCAAGCAGACCACTATCTAGTAGGAAGAACAGTTATGCCAGCCAACACTAGAGCAACTTACCGGCACAAGTGCAACTCGAACACGGAAGCACCCTCTGGGTATACTCTGCAAATAATGGCCTGATGTCTAACCTAGGTACCTTGGTATACCCCCGCAGTCACCTGTGTAAGTCCATAGAATAAAGGAAACTAAGTTTCCAGCTCATAAACAGTCACCAGGAGGGTATAGACGGCAGTCGGGTGGACTGCAATGAGCAGGGTAACAAGCCCGAAACCTATCGAGGGTATCGAAATAAAGTGGCTTGGAAGACAACTAAGGATATCGAACATATTTGAGGTCCACAAAGATTTGTAGTCAAATGAAAACAACAGTATCCCACGACAAGTCCTCAATATGCATTCCCCACTACGCTTGGTCCGGCTTTGGAGGGGTTATCTCCGCTACCTTTCTACACGTGACCTCGTGTTTTTCCCCTATGTTAGAGGGGTGTCCTGGATAAATTTCACATCATTGGACTTTAACACTCCCTAAATCAGAATCCAATGTTTGATTTATCGGCCTTGAAGAGTTTCCTCTCCAACCTAATTCAAGGCCCTCACCCTTACCTAGTTGGTTGACCCTACAAACAGAAAAAGTCTAGTTAATTTTAGATTAATCATTTCTTTGTAAAGCTTGATTTACTCAAAAGGGGTGAGGTAGTGCAACAGATGTTGTTAAGACTCTTGCGAAAAATGAAAATTATAAGAACACTAGAAAAAAAGGATTATCTTTCTTATTTTTCTTTTGAAATGCTTTTAAGATGAGAAGAAAACACAACACTATGCTAATTTCTTTTTCTTTTTCAAATAACAATGCAAAGAAAATGAAAAGAAAGAAAGATACCTAAAAAACTAAGTTTTTTTTTTAATTTTCTTCCAATCTAACAGAAGTAACAATAGATGCTAAAAGAAACTGATGAATGCAACTCATTTTTCTTAAAATCCAAGCTAAAAATAAGCTAAAAATGCTAGGAAACACAAGAAAATCAAGAAGACAAGTAAACTGAAATATAACCCAAGATATGACTGTAAAAACCACAGACATTGTACTTAATCAAGAAACATTGTACAAACAGTAGCTCCAGTCATACTACAAGTTGACAGAAAAAGACTTGGAGAAGATTACTAAGGAATGGTCGGCGAACCTCCTTGTTGCGGTGGACCTCCTTGTTGCAGCGGACCCCGTAGAAATGTCCGACGTGGAAATCCCTGAAGCTATGTCGGATACACCTAGACCAAGAAAGACTAAGAAGGATGATGAAGTTCAAGATGTCCATAGCACATCCACGAATACTACTTCGATCTCACCAGTGCAAGGAGGTGATGGTGAAGAACTACGTGGCACAGAAGTTGAGCAAAACAAAGGCGAGGTTACTCCACCTAGAGAGGAGGAGGATCCCACTAAGAAAAGGAAGATTACCCCACCAAAGCCCTCATACCGAAAGAAAACTAAGGCCACTCAGACTACGTTTAAGACTACCCTCACACTAGACGACTTCAACTTCTTAATCGCTACGCTGAATGATGCTTCACTAGAGATCGCAGAAAAGAAAGAAGTGAAATAGGAGGAGGTATTCAGCCGAATCAAGGGAGAACTTCAAGAAGTGCAGTAGGCACTCCAATCCAACTGAGCAATTTCTACTACGCCCTTGACAATTGGAACAATAGGAACAGCCGATGAGCCCACCCAATTACACCAGATCGTAGATAAAGTTGAAGCTTGCCTTCGACAAGCTCAAGAAGACACAGCGCAAGCCACCCAGGATTTGACATAAGTATAGAGCGCACTTGTAGAACAACAGAGTAAGGCAGAAAGGGAAAATATTTCCTTGCAAGTGAAGTGGGATGAGGAAAAATCATAGTTACAGCAGAGCAAGGACTAGTTGCTAGTAGAGCAACTTGAAGTACAGGAAAGGGTTCACAAAGAACTTCACTCTGTGATGGTCATAGAAGTGAAGATTGAAGAATGTGTCCCATAGCAGGTGGCACAAATTTAATAAGTAATCCAGCAACTTTAGCAGTGCATCACAGATCTGGAACTTCATACTGTGCCCGAGTCTCCTCAAGAAATAAGAGATCTAAGGGAGGAAACTGCCCATAGCACAGTTGGCCGATTAAAAACCTTTGCCTTGGAATGCAAGAAGTTGAGCACTAGAAGCGCCCAGACTTATGAGAACCTCATAGAGAATCCAGAGTTGCAAGCATTGGAGGCACAATTCCAAGAAGTAAAGTAGCATGCAGGTACGCTACAGGCGCAGCTGAAGGCCTTGACCCCAGTCGAAAGAATGAAGAGGTTTAAAGAACAACGCTCCACCCAACAATAGGTACACACGCTACAAAGTAAAGTGATGGAAGTCTCCCAATGAATTCAACCAATCAAAGAAAAGGCATGCCAACTATTCACTGAAGTTGAAAGCCAGGGAACCGAGCTTGAACAGGTTGTCATCACCGCAGAACAATGCCTAGAAGGGCCAATAAACAACGTAGTGATCCAGGAATTCATTGAGCAAGAGGCTGTCGCACTACAACAGGTCGAAGTAGCTCAAGCCAAGATCGAGGAATTTGAGGCAGAATTGATCAGACTAGAGTGACTCGGGATGAGTCACAGATGAGTGTTGGGGGCTTGTTGGCCCTTGACCAAGTTTTGAGGAACACTTGGTCATATTTGACCGTTTTTGGACTTCGACAGCTTCTCAAATATGGAGCACAACGTGAAGCAGAGATCGTGGAAGATAAACCCTTTTCTTGGGTCCTTTTTAGGTTTTTGGGGATAATGTAATGGGTATGGGATGTCGGCCCATGGGTTTACCCATGTTTAGGCCTATTTTGTAAAGTATAAATAAGTAGCTAGGCAATGTAAGAGAGGGAAATAAACTAAGTGATAGTAAAGGCTTTGTGTATACTGTGTGACCAAATTGCAGAGATGAGTGAAAGTTATGTAAGATTTGAGTTGATCCAGGTGGATATCGGTGGCCACCCACCTTTTCTGACTGGCTCAAAACAATTTTCTAGCAATTTTGACAATTTACTATTTTTAGCAAGTTTTAACTTCTAGGGCCATTTTGAGGGCCTAAATGAAGGTTTTTCGAGATAGAGGTTCTCAATGATAGAGAAAGGCATGATTGAGCCCCCATAATGAATCTCCTCGACGATACCTTTCCAATGAGATATCACACACATAAAACATAGATCGTATGAAAAAGTTACGACCCCGAGAAGTTGATGTACTAACTTACCCAAACAAGGCCCACTTGAATTTTGGCGCTTCATCTCATAGGGTTAGGTTTTTGGATGTCTAGGGTTTTTGGAATTCCTGTTTATTGTAAAAAGGCCTTCAGAGCCTCATTGTAATCATCTTCTTATGAATGCGAGTAGCCGTCACATATCTTCTCAGAGATAAGCTGCCACCATTCTAGAGAATCTTTCACTCTGTATTTTTATAGTCTCTGTACATTTCTTTCATTAATAGAAATCATGTATTACTGTATCTCTGTATTTATGGTTGCATCTCTGATATATTTATGTTATATTATTGGATATACACGATATCTCTATGCATTTATTTATTATATCTCCGCTCTCATTTCATGCCAAAAATAATCTGGATCATGAGTGCACGGATTGTAAGAAGGCTATGTGCTAGATCTACTCGGGGAAGGAGGATCTGGAGAGGTGAGCACAGATCTCCTATCCTATGTGGAGTAAAATTTTGAGCTTTGTGTTGTAACTAGGATGACCAAAGCTAATAAAGAAGAATAAGACTTTGTGGGCATAGCCCCAGGGTGGGGGTGAACTACGGTAAACCTGTGTGTTGTGCTCGGTGCCTCGACCTAATGTGTTTGTCTCTTCCCATGTGTTGTTCTTTGATATGATTATGCTATGTGATTTTCTATGATATAATTAGAAAGATGTACTTTTCTTTGTGATTATTAGATGTATGGGTGTAGATCTGACATATATGAAAGTTTTGAGTGCTAGACCTATTTTTTTGTTGCTAAGTACTAACTTAACCTAGTTCTAAGTGAATGTTGTGGTGCTCTGTGCCATCTATGGAGTGCCATGAGGGTTAAATACAGATGAATGATCTATTCTAAAGTGTTTTCTAAGTGTTAGAATCACATATCTGTGTCCCAGCTAAGGTTGCAGACACCTAAGTCTTGCAACCACCCCTGCCTCTACCTCAGGTGAGACTTCATATGCTTCGTAGGTGTAACACCCTATTTCCCCCAGTCTGTAAAAATAACTATATTGGCCAAGAACTATGGCAAACTCAAAGATGTGAATGTTTGATTTGACGGACCTTTGCATAAAAGGTTGATGAATGTAAATTATGTTATCAATATGTTTTGCATGACTGCTGGGAGAATGATGTGCTAAAAGAGACCATGATGGATAATAAGAGGTGGTGGAAGGGACCTGGAATGGTTGCGTTAACTTCCACTGAGCCAGTACCATACTGGTTTATACTTGCTCAAAAACCAAAGCAACTCTCTGATCCTAGAATGGATTTCTTGTCAGATTGGTAGGTGGGGAGGCTCCTCAAGATTTAATGAGGGGATGGGGGTGAACCGCCGATCCGTAACAGCCCTCAGACCTGACCATAGATGGAAAAATTCATGCCACACACAACCTTGCATACAAAAAATGGAAAGAGAGGAAATGTAGTAAGTGAGAGAAGAGAGTGCGCGATGGGGGATCGCGAAAGAGAACTGGAGAAACCCTGGAAACATAGGGATTTATGAATACCAGGAGAAGGAGAGTAACCTTTGTCCTGGATTATTTTTTTGTATCAGGAGAAGGAGATTAACCTTTGTCCTTGACTTCCGTTGAGCTGGAAGTAGGAGGCTGAACCTCAAAGCATCATGGTCTAGCTCGGGGGTGGCTAGTGGTAAATCTGGTTGGAGTCACTGAGCCTACGGTTGGCTGGAAATGAGAACACCTCTCAGCAGTTGCATCACACCTGGTAGATCTGATAAGTGTTTTATACCTTGTATTTCGAACTGAATATCATGAATACATGCTTATGTTTATATGCCCATAATAATTTCTATGTGGAATGATTGCCTGGTGTTTTAAACTGGAAATAATGGATGCATGTGTATGCATATATGTCATCGTTGGTTTCTGTACAAATGGTTAAGTCTAGGGCATGAGTTCACTCCATTGAGAATCGTCTTATTTGCTTGATTCTCGTAATATTCTAGGAAGACCCCTCAAGAGTACTCTTCCCCGGGGATTACCCCATAAACCTTGGAACCGTGCTAGACCTTTACCCAGAGACTCGACTAATATTAGGGACGATTTCCCAAGAACCGTCTGAAGGTTCATGCGATCCGGGCCTGAAAACCTTATGTAAGGAATTGTATCTCTCTAAGGTCTCGGAGTCATGGGATTTTGAAGCCCCGAGAGATTTAATTTCATGATTCAAGCTCAGAAGGGATAGTGAGTCCAATTATAGAAAGAGAGAATACCCTATCATTTGGTAGATGAATGGTCGAAAGACTTTCGGAAATACCCCAGATTTTTCAAGACCGATGGATCTAGAGAAGGAGCACATGTGTTAACACCTCGACCCTTTCATCCTTCATAAATAGCGATGGGATCCAGGACCATAGATCCAAGGATTTGATGGAGCCTTATTGACCGTCAATCTTAGCCTTTGCACAGGAAGGAGAGTAGCATTTTGCTGACTCGCGACTTGGGGTGGTAAAGGGTAGGACTGCATGAACTCACTATTCATAATATCATGACGTGATCATGGTCATTGGATTCAGGCCATGGGAGAACTGTGGGATCAAAACTTTCGTGGTTATCGCCTATCGGGGGTTCGAAACTTGAGAGAGTTTCTTTTCGACTGTAGAAGTCGCAAAGTGTCGAGCGCCAAGGGCTCGTGCAAACACATGGCCCATTCGTAAGTGGGGACTGTATGGTTGATAGGTGGTGTAACAACAAGCTCCCAGAGGAAGGTGGAAGAAGGTGACCGATGGTGGACACTTGTTGCCTGGGAAAGAGTCAACCCATTGTTGACTTATCGTGGCTCAGGGTTTTGCAGGATGAAGAAGTTTCACCTTGATCGCTAAGGCTGTGAAATTTTGAGAGCCGAGGTCTCATGCGACGGGCGACGGTGAAACAACTCGTGAGCATAGTACAGCGAAGGAGACAAGTGGCGTGTGCGTGTCGTTGTGGCAGAGCCCACGTAACGTTGACCTCTCGTGTCTCGAGGATTTGCAAAGGAGGAGCACGAGGGGTCAACACCTCAACTAGTGAAGTTGTGATTGGTGCTAGTGTTTGGCCTAGCCTACGATTACATGTAGCAGGCGCTAGTGAGGAGGGAGCCATACCTGTATCATATCTCGGGTATCGGTGTTTGGAGAAAGGGGACTCGAGAGTCTTGACTCCCAACTCATGAGTTGCGAAAGGCGCTTTTGCTAAGGACAGGTTGTGGTCATTTGGAGGAGGATAAGGGAAGGGAGGGTCTGTGCTAGGCCGCATAGAAGTCTCGGGTATTTTGTCCCTCGACGAAAAAGATGAAAAATCTAGATTGTCGTAGTGGGTGTGTGACAGCAGGTGTTGCTGAAAAGGCTGGTAGTTAGGGTTTTGTTGGTGTGTTGTTGAAGCATTGAACCCCGAGTCTTCCCCTGTGCCAACAATTTCTTGGAAGATTCAATTAAATAATCAATTACCTCCCTCTTGCACCACTCCTCTCATGACATCGTAACCCATGAAGTCCATCCTTTCAGCAATAGCTTGACATTTCTCTATTTCATTTAAAATTAATTATATATAGTACAAAATAAATCAATTATCATTGTCTTTCCTTGATCTCATAACATATCTACTTATTGTTTGTCATAATAATATTCACATTTATAGATTGGGGGTGTAACATCTCCGGCCACCAATAGGCTGGGAAACGTCGCTTCTTTTCTTCTCTGATACCATTTTGTAACACCCATGACCGCCTCGGTCGGGGCATGCTACTACAAATAATGCTATGATACCATATATATTTATATACATATCTATATAATGCAAATTAACGGCTATAGCATTCTATTCATGCCATTATTCATGTGGAAATAACATTAAAACATATAGGCATTATACACAAACAATTCTAACAACATTATGACTTGATTTCAAGATACACATCATACAGAGAACAGAGATTTGGTACTTATCTTGTAATATATGACCACCAACTATGTGTAGACCTCCCACAAACCTACCATCCTTAGACCATGTTTCTCATCATTCTTAGTAGTTGGTCACCCCCTAGTTGGGACTAAACTCCACCAGGAAAGGGATTCCTAGGCTTGGCAATGACAACAGGAAAGTTGCACAGATCAACCAGAAGGATTTTCTCTCAAGATCCAGCTCACACTAACAACCTACAACCTCTAATTCCCCACATTCTTGTCCCACCCCAGGAAGTGTGCCCCTTCTCTGCTCAACAGTCCTTCAGCTGCCCCACTTCCCTTCCAGGGCTTCAACAATAGGCCGGACAAGAATTCTTAGAGAACGATAGTTGTCGTTGGGCCCCCTCTGGGAAAATCACTTCCCCAACAACCCCTCCAACCTGGAGAGAGTTTCTTATAGGCCTGGAAACCTGCTTCTTCAATCCAACTCCTAAGTCAATTCAAGTAAGGGTGATGGCAACAACAAATTTTGGTATAGATCAGATGATGACAGCAAGCCATGCTCATTCACAGAACTCTGTTGGGAGAAACAAAAACCCTTTAAGGCATAGTACGAGCTTAGGCAAAGTACAGGTGCACTCTGCTTCACAGGAAAGGTACGGGGTAGCTCAAAATTCCTACAGGTTCCAGGGTGCGTGAATGATGCAGGGGTCGATGATGAAGGAAATGGCTCCATGCGTGAATCCCTATGGAGTATGGTAGACTTGCGAGAATGGTAACAATCGCGACAATGGAAAGAGAACCCCCAACAAGATGGATTTCCTAGCTATAAACTGCATACACCCAGGTTGACACATGTCTCCTTGAAGCTACATGAGCTCCACTTAACACTCGTTCCATTTCCCCCATGAACTTAGGACAACACAGATTATGTCAACCTTAGCCTTTTGGAAATAATAATATAATATTATCCCTTTAGAGGTAATCCCTCTAGCTTAGCCCTTGATCCTAGACACTAGTACCCTTCCCTTACCCTACCTAGTGGAGCTTATTCCCCCATAACTCTTTATTTGTGGTCGTTCTACACACAACAATGTAATTTTATTAATGATGTGCATATTTTCATATACAAAATCAGGCTCATTGGCCTTAGAATCTAGGCTCTTCGGCCTAATAAACACATAAGTCTTCCAGCTTATAAACACATAAGTTTTCCAACTTATAAACACTTGGATCACTAGCCTATAAACATAATTACAATTCAGCAGGGGCTTGGTCTTGGGGTGTTACAATCCCCTCCCCTTATTTTTGCACTATCCTTAGTGAAACTTATTTACACAACAACAACAAGATTTCCAAAATCTTCAAAAATATGTTGGTACTTTGCCCGCACAGCATATTCATGCTCCCATGTTGCGTCCTTGGGACCGTACCAGGTCCACTGGAATTTTACAATCCCTATGCCTCGATTTTGGAGTTTCCTTCTTTTCCAATATAGTATGTGCACCGGATGCACCTGAAAAGCACTTTCTTGCTCCACCTGAATCACATTCCAATCAATAACATGATTAGCATCAGGTATATATTTCTTAAGCAATGACATATTAAATATATTATTTATAGGCATAGATGCAAGCAATGCAAGCATATAAGCTACTGGACCAATCCTCTCTAGGATTTGAAATGGCCCACAATCTTTAGTTTCCAACTTGGAACAGTTTCCCAGCTTTAGGGAACTTTTGTTGGCCTTCACTTTCAAGAATACATGATCCCCTACTTTAAACGCCTTCTGAGTTATGTTCTTATCAACATAGTTTTTCTACCTTTCTCTGTCAGCCTTCAAATTGTGTTTAATCCTCATTGTTTTCTCTTCCATTTCCTTGAGCAAATCTGGCCCAACCACTTCCCTATCAGCTAGGTTGTCCCAACTTACTAGGGTGTTGCACTTTCTACCATAAAGTGCTTCAAACGGGTTCATCTTTAGTGACGCTTGATACCCATTGTTGTAGGAAAATTATACCAAGTGTATATAATCTTCCCATTTAGATGGCTTGTCCATCACATACATCCTTATCATATCCTCTATCACTTGCTTCACCCTCTCTGTTTGCCCGTCCATCTCAGGATGATATGATGTGTTGAAGTTCAAATTTGTTCTGAACCCTTTGAATAACCCCTTCCAAAACTTTGAGGTAAACTATGGGTCTCTGTCAGACACAATTGTCTTGGGTATGCCATGCAAGCATGCTACTTCCCTCATATAAATATCATCAACATTGGTTGCCTTGTAAGTAGTCTTTTATGGGATAAAATGGGCATGTTTAGTAAGATTATCCACTACCACCATGATTGCATCATGTTGCTTTCTTTTTATAGGCAATCCTGTGATGAAATCCATTGTTACAAATTCCCATTTCCACCCAGGAATGGGAAATGGATGTAGAAAACCAGCTGGGTGTCTATGCTCAGCCTTTAATTTCTGACACTCCAAACATTTAACTATGTATTCAACAATATCCCTCTTCATGCCTAGCCAATAATATTGGCTCTTGACTGATGAAATTGTTTTCTGATATCCCGGATGTCCTGCATAAGGAACATTGTGCATTTCTTTTAAAATCCCACTCCTCAATTCAGGAGAATTGGGTACATAAACTTTGTTTCTATACAATATAACTCCATCAATTCCCAATTCATAATCCCCAACTTTCATATGCATGTTACCTTGCTATAATTTTGTTACCAATTCCATGTACTGCAAATCTGATTTTGCAGCCTCCACAATTTTGTCTTTCAAATATGATTGGTACATGCTAATGGTTGTAGCATGCAACTCATGCACTCTTCTGTTGAGTGCATCAACCACCTTGTTCTCTTTCCCCTTGATATTATTTATATCAAAGTCATATTCACAGAGGAATTCCAACCATCTGCTTTGCCTAGCATTCAAAGTAGGTTGATCAAACAAATACTTCAGACCATTATGGTCTTTCCTTAGCTCAAACCTATTTCCCATGAGGTAGTGCCTCCACTTATTCAAAGCGTGCACTATGGTTGCCAACTCCAAATCATGAGTGGAATAGATCCTTTCATTCTCTTTCAATTTTCTGGACTCGAAACATATTACAAACCTATTCTAACTAAGGACTCCTCTGAGTCCTTCTTTTCACGCATCCGTGAAAACTATGAAATATTCATTCAGATCAGCAATCTATAGAATTGGAGCACTGGTTAACAACTACTTAAATTGTTGGAAGATAATTTCACATTCTTCTGTCCATTGAAACTTCTTCCCCTTCCTTTGCAAGGAAGTGACGGGATGAGATATTCTCGAAAACCCTGCAATGAACCTTCTATAGTATCCAGCTAGACCCATGAAGGATCTAACTTGTGTCACATTGCTAGGTGTTGTCCACCCTTTAATGGCCTCAATATTTTCAGGGTCCACTACTATCCCTTCTTTAGATATAATATGCCCCAAATAGTGAATTATGTTTTGATCAAATGAGCACTTGCTCAATTTGGCATACAGATGATGCTCTCTTAGCACTTGCAACACCATCCTCAAATGATGCTCATGCTCTTCTTATGACTTGGAATATACAAAGATTTCATCCAGAAATACAATGACAAACTTTTCCAAATATTCTCGGAAAACACCATTCATTAGGCACATGAAAAAAGCTAGTGCATTTGATAACCAAAATGGCACCACTGTGAACCCATAATGACCATACCTTGTCTTGAAGGCAGTCTTTCTGATATCTTCCTCTTTAATCCTTACCTGATGATATCCTAACCTTATATCTATCTTTGAAAATATCTTTGCATCCTTCAACTGGTCGAAGAGGTAATCAACCCTTGGTAGAGGATAGTTGTTCTTTATAGTTACCTTGTTCAGCTATATGAAATCGATGCACGATCTCAATGTCCCTTCTTTCTTCTTCACGAACAAGATTGGGGCACCCCAAGGTGACACACTTGGGTGTATATACCCCTTCCTCAGATGTTCTTCAAGCTTCATTTGCAACTCCTTCAGTTCTGGTGTACTCATTCTGTAAGGATTTTTTGATACTGGAGCTACTCCAGGCATTAAATTTATAGAGAAATCAATATCTCTTTTTGGGGGTAGTCCTAATACCTCCTTGAACACATCTTCAAAATCATCTAGGACTGCATGATCCTCCAGATTTGGCACCTTATCCTTAGATGTTTCCTCCATATGGGATGCAAATATTTGACAACCCTTCCTATAACACCTTTTCAGTTGCATTGCTGAAATTTCTCTGATAGTCACCACCCTAGGAATTCCCTGCACTTTCCTTAGGTTCCCTTCCTCATCCAAGAAAGTAATTTTTTTTTATGACAGTCTAGGTTATCATGATGTTGGTCCAACCAATCCATCCCAATTAGACAGTCATAGGAACCTAAAGGTAAGATGTTCAAATATTCCCTTTATGCTCAGTCCATTCATGTCCATAAGACATGACTTAACCATCTCATTAAATTTTCTTTTGGATCCGGTAGCCAGTCGCACCAAACAAGATTTTCCATGCTTGTTTCTTGGAAAATGTAAATTTTCCACCATCTTAGGATCTATATAACTATGACTAGCTCCTAAATCAATTAAAGTAGTAATGGTTCGGTTGTGGATCATACCTTCCACTTCAATCATATGTGACTGATACTCTGCTTGCTTGTTGTCTATGGCTGCATAGATCTTGGGTACACTTATGCCCATGTCCTCTACTATTTCATATTGTTGTACATTGTGAACAACTCTCACTTTGTCACTTCTGTGAGGACAATCTCTAAACATATGATATCATTTACAACCCCAACATTGAATAGGTGGTTGCCTAGGCCTTTGACCACCTGTCTCAATATTTATGGGTTCTCTAGAAGTTGGTTGTCCCTAAGGATTATTTATGAACAATGTTGGCTTGGTTCCCTTCTTCCACTGCTCCATCTTGAATTTCTTATTTTCTTCCCAAGCTTTTTGGAAAGTTGGCCTTGTTTTTTGTTGATCATATAGGCACTTATCTTGCCTTATGGTATCCTCCAATGTTTTGGGATCATCATATTGCATTTTGTCACTGATGAATGATGGAAAACCACTCAAATACCTATGAATATTGATTATCTCATCCTTGATGAAAGATACATACTTCATCAATTCTAAAACCTTCTTTCATATTCATCTATTGTCATACTCCCTAGCTTGAGCTCAAAGAAATCTTTCATTTTCTTGTCATAGTATCTCTTAGTCAAGTATTTATTTTCGAAATACTTCTTGAATTTCCTCTAAGTGAGATTTTTTTCTTTAATGTGTTGCACCTGCAAAAGTTGATCCCACCACATGGATGCCTTTCCTTTGAGTTGTTAGATGGAAATTCTTCCTTCTGCATGAGAAGAATAATTATGTAATTGAAAATACTTTGTCATGCCCAGCAGCCATGTCTCTGCATCTTCATCATTCTTGTGCTCACCATCAAATGTAGGAGGTTTGATTTTTTTCATTTCCCCTTGTAGCTCATCCACCCCAGACCTCTTATGTTTCCTGATAGGGGATGGACTTGGGTTGTTGTGTGTTCTCTTATTGGAATGCCTTGGGGAGTGACAGCGATGTCTGCTAACACTTCTTGTTCTTCATTTCTCATCAGGAGACCTATGACTTCCTGATTTTCTTGAGCCACTCTCCTTATCCAATTTCCTTTCTATTCTTTCCAGTATCTACATCAACTTCATGTTGAAGTATCCTTGTTTCTCTCTTCATATCATAAGATTTTTGTTATGTTCTCGGTGAATTTGGACCTCTTTTTGCAATTATTTTATAATTTTCATCATGCCCACGTATTTATATATTTCTTCTCAATGCCCATTGGAGTTTGTTCCTTCAAATCCAAAATGGACATCCATTCATCTAGCTTCATTCTCTGAACTATAAGCATCATGTGCCTCCTCCATTTCTCTGCACTATGTGACAATTCAGTTTGATTCTGACAATTGTTAATTCTGCAAAATGTGCAGTCAACTGAATTTTTGTCAGGATATTAGACTTAATAATTTTCTAGAATAACATAAACCAATCTGGTTCAACAAAATAATATCTAACTCCATTTTCAGCGGGTCTTGGTCGATCAATAACCTCTCAGGCTTCTATCTCTAATCCTATCTCTATTATGCAATTATTTATGGGTGCTAGTTCCTTTTCTTCAGCCCTTGGTTTACATGTGACCATGGTTGTGACCAGTGCTAATGATTTGGGAACTTATCTAGAGCCTTACAACTTCGGGCTCCGAAGATTTAGAGGTTTCCATTTTTTCTGCACGTCCTAATCATCACAGAACAATGAACTAATAAATGTGTGAAGAACGGTGGATCTACAGTCCACATTCCTTGCTCAGATATAAGGTGGCGCTTTGGGGACTCTAGGCTATAGAAGTTTCCAAAGAACTTCCCAACAAATCTCTTGGAGTGTCGAATTGGCGATTTCACGAAGTGGGGTGGATCAATGGTCCAAGACTTCCCAGCATCCAATGGTTGATACTTGCTATGGAACTTTGGGATTCGGGGCTCTGGAACTTCAAAGGATTTCACCTTTGCACATCCCAAACTCCCGAATCGCAAATCTCTGAATACTTCCACGTCACCTTGGTGATGTCATTACGTCACATTACTTCGGAGCTACGAACTTCGGAATTTTATTCCTTCCATTCCATCATGAACCATTTCTACCAGAGTGTCAAGTCTCCGAACTTCATGATCTAGCGCCATGCATCTACTGTGACCATCAGGGGCTCCACCATCCATGCTCGAGAGGAGGGCCACATGGAGAAATATTATAAGAAGACATGTGTCCATAACAGACGCGTGACATGTGTCATGTTCTGACTCACATTTCAATCATCAAAGGTGATTAACTCACTGACACATAGCACACATCCCATCTGTCCATGTTATTTTGAGTGACGTCAACAAGCCACGTCACTTCAAAACTTCAGGCCATGGCATTTTGCACATCAGCACACTCTGATTCTTCCAAACGTCAAAATTTTGAACTTCCTTACCTTTCGAGGTCCACATAGTACAGATGTCAACATCAAGGTGGTGGCATGTGGCATGTCTAGGAAGGGTACACATCACTATTAGCAACGTCATCCTGCCACACCACTCCTTCTCTTTTACTTCAGGACTTCAGGCTTCCACGGTTTGTGCATCAGCACACTCCAATTCCCCCAAATTTTGAACTCCTGAATCAACTTGATCCATCCTTGATCAAATCCAATGGTGAACACTCCCCCCTAAGATCTACAGTGTATATTCTCTTTGGGACTTCAGGACTTTGGAACTTCAAAATTTGGCCCCTCTTTCTCTTATAACCCATAACCTTTTCTAAAGTCATGAAGTCTGAATAACTTGGATGTTAACCTTCGTGCACTTTTCTCTAGATCTGACGGTTGTGAAGGATCCTCCTTCTCCCAACATATCCTATGGCCCAATCACCACGGATGTTGTGGTTTCTTTCTTTGTGGCCATTTCTTAAACTGTTACACCTCCTGTGCTTCTGAACATAATCAAAGTGTTCTCTCAACGCCCTTCTGGCACTCTGCACATCAAAATTCTCTGGACTTTTTACTCTGAATTCCTCATTCGTGGCCCATCCAGGTTCAGTGTTTAAACCATGGGCTCTGAACTTGAATTTTGTCCATTTCGAAAACAATTCTTTTTTGAAAATTGTGCTTCAACTTCCACTAACATGGTCCATCTAGGCTTAGTGTTGAAACCATGGACTCTGATACCATTTTGTAACATCCCCGGCCACCATCAGGCTGGGCAACGTCACTTATTTTCTTCTCTGATACCATTTTGTAACACCCCCTTCCACCGAGGCCAGATCATGTTACTCCAAATAACACTCTGATACCATATATATTTATATACATATCTATCTAATGAAAATTAACAACTATTACATTTTTCTCATGCCACTATTCATGCAGAAATAACATTAAAACATATAGGCATTATACACAAACAATTATAACAACATTATGAATTGATTTCAAGATACACATCATATAGAGAACAAATATTTGGTACTTATCTTGTAATAGATGACCACCAACTACATGCAGACCTCACACAAACCTCCCAACCTTAGACCATGGTGCTCATCACGCTCAACAATGAGTCACCCCCGAGTTGGGACTAAACTCCACTGGGCAAGGGATTCCTAGTCTTGGCAAGGACAACAGGAAAGTTGCACAGATCAACTGGAAGGATTTTCTCTCAGGAGCCATCTCACACTAACATCCTACAGCCTCTCATTCCCCACATTCCTGTCCCACCCCAGGAAGTGTGCCCCTTCTCTTCTCAACAATCCTTTGGCTACCCCACTTCCCTTCCAGGGCTTCAACAACAAGTTGGACAGGAATTCTCAGAGCACTATAGGTGTCGTTGGGCTCCCTTTGGGAAAATCACTTCCCAGAAAACCTCTCTCACCTAGATAGAGTTGCTTACAGGCTTGACAACCTGCTTCTTCTGTCCATATCCTAAGTCAATTCAAGTAAGGGTGATGGCAACAACAAAGCTCGGTATAGATCAAATGATGGCAGCATGCCACACTCTATCAAGCAACTGCATTGGCAGCAACAACAACTCATTAAGGCACGGTACGGGCTCAAGAAACATATAGGTGCGTTGTGCTTCATAGGAAAGGTACGGGGTAGCTCAAAATTCATGCAGTTTTGAGGTTGCGTAAATGATGCAGAGGTCGTCGATGAAGGCAATGGCTCAATGCGTGAATCCTTGGGGAGTATGGAAGACTTGCAAGAATGGCGACGGTTATGAAAATGGTGAGAGAACCCCCAACAAGTTGGCTTTCCCAGCTATAAAATGCATGCACCCAGGTTGACACATGTCTTCCTTAAGCTACATGATCTCCACTTAACACTCGTTCCCTTTCCCCCAGGAACTTAGGACAACATAGATTATGTCAACCTTAGCCTTTTGGAGATAATAATATAATATTATCCCTTTAGAAGTAATCCCTCTAGCTTAGCCCCTGATCCTAGACATTTAGACCCTTCCCTTACCCTACCTAGTGGAGCTTATTCCCCCATAACTCTTTCTTCGTGGTCGGTTTACACACAACGGTGTAATTTTATTAATGATGTGCATATTTTCATATACAAAATCAGGCTCATTGGCCATAGCATCTAGGCTCTTCATCCTAATAAACACATAATTCTTCTAGCTTATAAACACTTGGCTCACTAGCCTATAAACATAATTACAATTTAGCAGGGGCTCAGCCTTGGGGTGTTATATGGGGAAACAAGGGTGTTACAATCCCCTCCCCCTTAAAGGAACATCATCCTCGATCTTCTTTCTCAATAACATTTGTCATTCCTTCATCTTTCATTTGTTATAGAACTTGTTGTTCCTTTTCTTGTTCTAGTCCTTTCCACACTCTTGGCATTTATTAGCTTCCTACAACCATCTCATACATCAAGCATATTAATTCATGATTTCATGCATAAACCTTTAATTTTTGTTCCAAATTCAAGAGAATGTTTTTTACTTATCACCACAATACTTATCTATGCAGTTCATGGATCTGTATCCATATGGTTGTCTTCATTAACTTGTATCACTATTTCCTTGACATACCTATGGTGTGCATGCTCCCAATTCAACAATTTACAAGAGTCATTGAAACATCCTCTTCCTTTTGGTCAATCACCCTCTAAGCTCAGGCTCAGGCATCCCCTTCTTTGCTATATAGTCCTTCAGGTGATCCATATTGCATGCCAAAGATTTCTTGCACAAAATATTTTTAGAGAATTCATCGAGTCTTACAAATGAAGCGTCCCTTTGACTTTCTCTTTTCAAGGTATCCCTTCATCCCATGTTACCACAACACGGTATTCCTTTGAGGTTATCATCGCATATTAGACGGTTCTCATGTGAGAATGATAGCCTTTTTCCATGCTTTCTCACTTGACAGCCATCATTTGTCCCTCGAGGAAAGAATGATCATCTCACCCATATCACCTACATACAGTGAATTCATGAGATATCATCATCAATTTCAATTAAGAATTTTCTTTGAAATTTGCACCCACAAATTTCCATTTCACTTTTCTATTTTTAGATTTGTTCCATGTTGGAACCAAATTTCACAAGAATGATATTTTCCTTCTCCTAAAATTTTGTCTCAACAGGTATTGGGTCTTCCTCATGTGTTTACAACACTTCCATATGCAAAACTCCTTTTCCCGTAATTCCATCTTCACATGACCAAACGAATTGTTAGTTATTATGCACATATATATTCATTACACACTTACAATGGCTTCCAAACAATTTCAAGATTGTGCATACTAACAATTAAATCTTATTTATCCATTCAATAATATAATGTAAAAAGGAAGTATAGAATTCCTTAGACATGCATCGTTTCATCATACCACACTTTTCCAAATGCAATTCAGTCATTAAATGAATTTAATCAATGTATCAATACCAATGGACACATTCACACACAATGCACCCTTGGATTGATTTCAAATCACCACATTTCATGTTAGGAACCTTGCTATGGTGTGTTGGAACTCAACCAACCACTCATCGCAGGGATCATCTATTCACATTTATTATTACCGCAAGATCATTCCTCCTACCTTGAGTTGAACATAGCCTCAAATTAGCACAATATGAAATTAAAATTTTCATATGAATTCCTTCCAACATTCTTTGTTTACTAGTAACCAGGGTGCCAACACTCATGGCCACTCAATCCCTTTATTTTTTATTATTCTACAACTCTGGTAGAATAATGAAACATACTCCTTCCATGATGTGTGATTCTATATATGCCCACTCTCTTACACATGCATATTCTTAGTGTAGTCAATCAATGTTATAGCGGTAAAACCCCTTTATGAACTACATTGAGGGTCCAAAGTGCAGGCAGAGCAAAACCGTATAAAGTCTCCTACTTTTAATCACTATCCCAACATTACCCCACAATCATACATAAAATACAGGAGAGAGGGATATGGTAGGCCTACCTTAAACTCCGCGTCTAGTGTCAATCCCTTTGCGCTTGGTTGTTTCCTGACTGCAAATATCCTCCCAAGGCTGACCTGCATTCATCAAAAGACAAACAAGAAACTACAAGCATGCATTCTACATATGGATTAGTGGGTTAGAAATCATAAACAAAAAATGTAAACAAATAATATAAGTTTAAGATGCCATTTGGCAAGACGAAAAAAATACTTCTTTATATTAATATCTCAAAAAAGTCACTTACAACATGAGATCAAAACTGCTCCTCAAACTTGGTCCTGGGATCCTCTTCACCATGCACCAATTGCTTCCACGTCTTCTTCTCCTCTTCAGTTCTCTCTTAGGGAAATGGCAAGGACTTTGCAATTGGGGCAAAGGGGGATTGATAAAATGGGCAGAGTTTCTTTGCTCTTGTGCTTTTTTTTGCAATGGGACCCCAACCCCTTATTTTATAGGCCAAAGGGGATAGTAATAGTTGGGATGATTGGCTATGGGAATTCAAACAGTTAAGTAATGGCCCAGAAACTAGTATCCTATGGAATTTTCCACTTTTTGTGATATTTTGTGAGTGTACACGGGCTGTAGTGGGTCAGCAAGCATGTGTACGCGGGCAATAGTGGTGCAAGGAGCATACACCTTCAAAGCAATGGTTTTTTGAAGGGCTTGTTTAGTGATGGCTTGGTAAAGATAGAAAGTTAGATGGCCTGATGCCAGGTATGCATGTCTAGTGCAATTTAGGGTTATAACAGATTCTTCCTAATGTGTGAGATCATAAGAGCATCTGATGGATAAAATACATTACAAATATTCACCACTATACGATGTGAGTGAGCCTAGGGACCAGAGTTTAGGAGGTGTCATCTGCAAAAATAACAATTTGTCTCACCGAGGCAGGCATACCCATGCTTGGGATGAAATAAAATCATGGTTTCCAATCAAATACACTGCATATCCATGTCATATAACTATATAAAGTGTAGTCGTGAGTAGTACACAATGGATCTACATCTCAAAATCAAAATATATACATGTATGGTATCCATCTTCAAGAAGCCAATGATGCATGATGGTTGGAGATGAGGTCTTCAGAGCTCGAGCAACAACTTCAAAATCTTCAAAAATCAGGGAGGAGTGTAATATCAGTGTATAACTTCACTACCCAAAGGTCTTCGACGGCTCATTGGGAACAGACAAGAGGATCTTAGTGATCAGTGCAGAGAACTTCATTGATTTTGAACAAGGACTTGATTGGTCTTTTGGGGTGGTCGGGCATGAGGACAAGAGACAAATTGTAGAAGGGTCAACTCAAGTTTAGTAAGACTTCCCTTGGATGAAATCACGAAAAAAAATGAGACTCAGGCAGCATGGCATTGACATAAGTTCCTGATGCAGGAGGCAAAGCGAACTCTCCATATGTTTGGAAGGGTAACCAAATGGAGGAGGACACAACTCTATGTAGCGAGAATAGCTTCCTAAGGTCATATTGAATCCTAGGGCTTGATGAACAAACGAAAGGATGTGCTTTGTCTAAGGGCGACTCATTGTGCTGTCGAGAAAAAGAAAATACTTTTTCCTTCCTCTTTTGGGGGTATATTTGATTTTTTTTTTCTTTTTCAATAATTTTGGGAAGCTTGAAAAAGAATAAAGAATTCTACATTACAAAGGAGGATCAAGCACTAGAGACATACTAGTTCCAAGTGCAAGGAACACATTGATGCTCAGAGCAAGGGGACATATGAAGGAAAAGGATACTCAAGAAAAATCCTCCATGGGTCAAGGTGTCAAGACGCAGAGGCAAAGTACTACAAGGCTTGCGTATGAGGCTTGCTTCAGATGGTTCAGTTGAGAGCAACATGGAGCCGGCATTAGGCCAAACATGCAAGAATGCAAATGTGATTAATAAGACACAATGATAACATCTC
This sequence comes from Picea glauca, assembly GCA_000966675.3. Classification (NCBI taxonomy): domain Eukaryota; kingdom Viridiplantae; phylum Streptophyta; class Pinopsida; order Pinales; family Pinaceae; genus Picea; species Picea glauca. The sequence continues at coordinate 190,089 of JZKD02S1738684.1, read as the reverse complement.
TCGATGTGATTTTAATGAGCCCAGAGAAGGTAATATCGACATTTTTTCATTTTTAGAGAGTCTGAAAAAACGTAAAAGAAGATTCCACTGGGGTACCTTTTTCAAAGGTAGTCTAGTCATCTTGAGAAAGGGGTAAATTAGCACCGAACAGACGTCTATTCAAAATCATTTTAACAAGTGTGACAAAGAAAATATCACTCGACAATATTTTAATATTTAAGGAGTCTGGAAAGAGCTTAACTATGGACCTTGTAAGGGACGTTCTTCTATACCAATTTAACGAGTGTGAAGAAACAAGGTCACTCAACTATCTTTTCAATTTTAGGGAGTCTGAAAAGAGATTAACTATGGAATCAGTGGGGGTTCCTTTTTTGTAAGTTTAGTCCCTTGGGCCCGAAAAAGGGGTAAATATCTACCTGAGAATACTCTTCTAGAGAACTGAGGATCCTAGAGTATACCTTTGTTTTTACTTTTGACCATCCAGACCAAAAAAGGGGTAAACTACCGCCGGATAGACGTGCCTTCAAATTTCAGTTTAGTGAGCGTGAAAGGAAATAAGATCGCTCGACAATCTTTTCATGTTTAGAGGGTCTGAAAAGGGCTTAAAAGAAGACCCGTTGTGTTTTGGGAGTCCTGAGGGTGAGGTCAAGAGTGATAATGAAACATGCAAATGAGGCTCAAACTCATAATCAGGAAAAACTAATAAGGACTCCCGAGCCTCTAGTCATTAGTGACGACATCAACACCAAGATGCAACCAAGATCTACCTAGGGCATCCATGTGAAGGTAGGCTCTACCACTAAATTACGACACTTTTAGAGAAAGAGTGAGGGTTTTGTGTCGCAATTTGGTGGGATCGATCCTATGGCAAAGAGAAAAAGACAACGAGGTGCAACAAGTGGAGTGGAATCCTATATTACATGCAAGGATGATTTTAAGGATGGAAATTTATTTTTAAATGTAGAAACCTTGGTGAATCTTACTAATCCTTCATATGAAAACTATAAATGATTGGCGATATTTTTGTAAAAGTATTCAAATTTCTAAGGATTTTATATAGTTTTTATAAAATTTTGGCGATTTTTAAGGTAAAATAATTTTATCATATAGAATTTGGGCGAATCATTTTTAAAATAGCGAATCTCATTTTTCGAAAAACCATGAAAAATTAGCCCATGAGCGAAATTTAGCCCCTAAAATCATCCTTGCAAGTTACATGTACAAAGTTGGAAAAATGACTTTTTATCAAAAGACCTTTAAAACTGACCCAACTCTAAAAAAACTTCTCAATACCCAAAGTAACACTTATCGTAACATCCCCTAAGAAACTCAAGAACCATAGTAAATGATTTTCAAGCTAGAAAAAATGGCAAAAGGGTCCAAAAAATGACAAAAAGGGGCCAAAAAAGTCTATAAATAGAAAGTTGGCAGCTCATTATCACCATTGTAATTTGAGAATTGACCAAAAGTAAAAAAAAAACCCTTTGCTGAAATAGTTGATTCCGGGAGCTTCAGTGGACAAAACGAACCTCCTTTTGGACCAAGTAAGTACATACTAACATCTCTTGCATTTCCATCTTTCATTTTTTCATTTATTTTGTTTTTTGGAGGGGCACGGACCTTTAGAAAGGTTGAACCTGCATGTATGCAGGTTGTCCAAGCACAACCCGTGTGTACACACTGGCAGAAGATAAGTTATGTCCCCAATACATCCCGCATACACCCTTCCATAAGTGGGAAAAAATTGAAAATGCAAGAGTTAACTCTCCATTGATTTGTTTTTGCAGGATGTATTTGCATTGGAGAGAGAGGGAGCATGAGGACATTGATTTTTTGGTCTCCGAGGACCCTTCTTCTATCATTTTTTTGTCACAATGCGGGTTGTTAAAGTTCTTCTAGTGTCCGTTTATGAGGGCACAACCCAAGTTGCTAAATGCATTGATAGATTACTAGCATCCTAATGCAGAGGCATTCATGCTCGAGGAGTAGTCGTTTACTCCAACAACTAAGGAAATTTACTTCCTAATTGGTCTCTCGAGGAGAGGGAATCTAGTCAACTTGCACACTTTTCCCCCTGGGCCGCACAACATCGAGGAGTTGATTGGACTCCATTGCGAGGCTGGTACTGAGAAAGTAGGTTCTCAGGTGCCTATACATAAGATCAACAACCTATCACTCAAAGTGATAGTTCTACATATTGGGTGGATCATTGGATCCGCAGCTTTACATCAGGCCTCCTGGGCACACATGCATTGTGCGGTACAATGCTTAAATGCACAAATTTTTGACTGGAGTACCACCATGATGGATTGCATGAAGAGATAGCTAACAGAGTGTTGGATATGGGAGCACCGTAACTTTGGGTTTGGGACTGTTTTGTGCTCCTTTTTATTCGATAGGGTTGTTACACATTATTTTCATTATCCCTATGACCATTAATGATGTAAACTTATATGTTTCCTTTAGAGGGGTCAGTGGCCTGAGTTCCTGAAGAAAGAAGAGAGAAGAACTTTTCCTGAGAAAAGAAGTTGCATTATCCTTTGTAAAAACCCTATTAAAGAGGATGTTCGCAGGTTTCTATATAGGCAGGGTGCGAGAATGCCTGATTCTCGTAGGATACACCATAGCTAGGTCGCGAGGAGTTCACAGTCTACTCTATAGGCAGGGTGCGAGAATGCTTACACATGGGAAAAATGAGTGTTTTCTCGAATCTTCTAGAAGGAGAAACTTCCATGGTGAGGTGGCATCCGAATGGTTTGGATCTTACTCGCTTTCATGATTTAGTGGGATCATCATAACCTCCTTAGCTTATCCTCTCCAGCTTATAAAAGGAGAGGAGCTCTCATGGAGAAGGGCTAAGTTGGATTTGGCTTGGAATTATTAGCTTGGTTAGAGTGGTTTTGATTTTTTCCTTTGTCAAGATAGATTGTGAATATTATCAGATCTGTGCTCTCAGGATTCTTGGAGTGAAAGTGTGTGGGGAATGAAGGACAGTTGGAAGGGACCTTACGACATCAAGGCCATGGTTGTAATCTCTCTTTCACATTTAATATGATACAGTAATATGACTATTTCCTATAAAGCTTGTTGTGTTTTATTGTATGATTCCTTGATCACATACATAGGTTTATATTGAGTTTATGTTATTTCTATCACTTTGGTTGGTTGTGTTCTTTTGCAGGTTCATCATTATATGAGCATTGGAACAGAGCTGGGATGGTGATGACGAGAGGAGGCGGCGTTTAAACGGTATGTCACCCATCCCTCTTTAGTTAGTAAATGCAATATCTAAACTTAAGAAAAGTGTCATGTTCTAGTGTGTTTTGTTCTAGATCTAGGTGGATCTAGGGAGATCAGTTAGTTTCCACACCCACCGATTTATCCTATAACAAAATCGGCGACCATGCTGGGGATAAGAAGAAGAAGAAACGAAAGAATAATAAGAAGAAAAATAAGCAAGGATACAAACTTCCAACCACTGTCAAACATGTTGGAAAACAACCAGATACTGTTAATCATGCTTGGAGTGTTGATGATGTCAAGATCACCCAAACAACCCGTAAGCCCAAGTACCCTTGTAGGATTTGTAAGGGTAGCCATATTCTTAAGGATTTCCCTGGTCTATCCAAGGTTATATAAGCATGGTCTACACATCCTCGCCAACCCATGTCATTAGCCTCTGAACAACATGTTGATGACTTCCCATCGACTAGTCATGATATAGTTGGGAAGAAGAAAATTTGAGTCAAGTTCCCATGTATGTTATGCAAAGGGAGTCATCTAACTCACCTTTTCCCTCATATGGAAGAATCCTCGAAATTCCTCGAAGACATACCTGTTTCACAACCTCAACTTCCATCTACTTATCGCAAGCTTACTCTTGACCCCCCTATATTTGATGGAATGATCAATCTCGTTCCCCCATCGGTCATTCCAGTTGATCAAGTGGTCAATCTGGTCACGTCATTAGTTGAACTAGTTGACAAAGTGGTTGATCCGATACCATCCTCGGTCAATCCCACTCTCCCCTTAGAGAGTGAAACTAAAGCGGTCGACCTGATCCCATCCTCGGTCGATCTCACTCTCTTGTTAGAGAGTATCACCCAAGAGGTCGATCCGTTTTCACCTGTCAACCCCATTCTCCCCTTGGAGAATGAAACCCAAGTGGTCAATCTGGTTCTATCATCGGTCGATCCCACTCCTCCTTTGACGAGTGTTAAAGTGACTGATCCTGTCCCTTCCTCGGTCAGTCCCACCCTTCATCTGAAGAGTGCCAAATTGGTTGATCCGATCCCATCATCAATCAACCCCACTCTTCCTCTGAAGAGTGCCTACGTGGTTGATTCGATCCCATCATCAGTCGATCCTACTCTCTCGCTCGAGAGTAAACCTGATACTGACCATGTTTTTCTCGTTGATACAGACTCTGTCGTGTCGGGGGGTATTCCTCTTTCTCCCATGAAACCCCCTCCAAGTAATGAGGCCATCCTTTTTAATTGGGGTGTGCTAACTGGACCTCATATTCCCTCTCACATTCCTTTCCAGATTATAGTGCAAGACTGTGGTTGGGACATTCCTCAGTTGTTCATAGATGAAGGTTCGTCTGTTAGTATTTTGTCCTCTATTACTTGGCAAGCTTTGGGTTATCCTCCACTTGCACCGGTTACACAAAATCTGTTAGCTTTTAATAGAAGGACTAGTCAACCTTTAGGGACCCTTCCTCAGTTTCCTGTAACTTTGGGAGGGAAAACTGTCTTTATTGACGTCATGGTAGTCCAAGACCCCTTGGATTTTGCTTTACTCCTTGGGCGAGATTATGTCTATGCCATGAAAGCTATTGTGTCTACTCTTTTTCATGTGATATCTTTCCCTCATGATGGACGAGTTGTGACTGTTGATCAACTTTCATTCATTGACCCCACCTGGATTTCCTCCTTGAATGGTTCTTATATGCAGACGGTATTGCCCCTACCACAGGTCAATTATGTGGCATTGTCACCCATAGCTTCAACTTCCGATGACTTAGATCCAGTAGTTGACATGGTGATCTCTTCGATAGGGTTGTTAGAGCCTAATCTCTTTACCTCTGTCACGACACTCGACATGGTGTCCTTCCAGAGTGTGTTTCTTCCTTCCAGTGAAGACCTCTTGGAAGCCATGAATGAGTTTTGTCCCTCGACATGGTGTCATTCCAAAGCATTGTCCTCTTGGAAATCATTATCAATGAGAGAGGTCTTTGAGCATGATTTTCTAATTTCAAGCTCGTTAAAAAAAGAAACCACTTACAAGGATATTTTTTTCCTCTCTGTAGCAACCTCATTAAAAAATGAAATAGAGGTATGGGGATTAAACCTGGATTCATGAGAATAGTTCTTCTCATGTGTCAAGCTCGTTAAAAAATGAAACAACTTCCCCCTCTCTGTTTGGGTCAAATCCTACGTCTAGTATTTGAAGCTTCATTTCATTCTCCTTTGTAGTTGGATGAAACGAAGCTTGGGGGGCGTTTGCCTCAGCCTCTGGACTTCATGTTGAAGTAGAGATGCTAGTTTATTAAGTTGGGGGATAAGTACCAACCATCCATGTGTTATGCGTTGGGAGGTCCAAGCATAGTTTCCTCTAGTTCAAGCTTGTGTAAAAATGAAACCAAGTCCAAGCATAGTTTCCTCTGGTTCAATCTTGTGTAAAAATGAAACCAGGTCCAAGCATAGTTTCGTTTTGTTTTAAAGCTTGCGTAAAAATGAAAACAATCCCGATCTTAGTCTTTGTTATTTCTCATTCTCATAAATACATGAGAATAAGTTACCGAGCTTAGTCATTGTTCTTTCTTGTGATCGTAAATACGTGAGAATGTAACCGAGTATACTTTTATCACTTTTTCAGACTCGTAATGGTTATACGAAAAAGGAACCCCCTGGAGTTTCCTTTAATCTCTTTTCAAACTCTCTAAACATGAAAATATTGTCGAGTGACCTTGTTCTCTTCACGCTCGTTAAAGTGTTTGAAGAAAACGTCTGTTGAGCGATATTTTATCTCTTTTTCGGTCTCATCAGACTACTTTACGAAAAAGGAACTGAGAGAGTTCTCTTTAAGTGTTTTTCAGACTGAAAAACCCCCGAGTTTTCTTTCTTTGGACTCGTAAAACAAACATCGAAAGGCCTATATAGGACTGAACGACTCCTTCCTAGGGTTCGTTAAACATACTCTGAGGGACTCATCCAAAGAATGAGCTTACATTACAAGCATATGTTATCCTCCTCAAGCTTGTGTAAAAATAAAGAGGTACTTTCCAGAAATGGTGGGGAAAAAATTGGGAAAGAAATATGTCTAAACCTGTATTCCATGGAAGAGTCACTTTTGAACATGACACCCTTTCACTCGCCTTGTGTCTAGGTTGGAAAATCCACTTGTCTCTTGATCATACTCCTTTATAAGATTACAAATCAGTCTGTGATCCCTGTTGTTGATTCAATGTTTCCAAGATAGTTTTTGTGTCATCAATATGTTCAAATATAAGTTCAACCTGAAAAGCCTTCTATTGCGTCGACCATTTCTACAGTCCTTAAGCCTTCTATTGTGTCGACCATTCCCTGAGTCAGTCCTGAATCACTTGTTACTCTGATCTACATCAAATCTTGTTACTTGTTTCATGTCATTGATGTGGGATATATTAAGGCCCTCCTATGATGGGTCTTTTCTTGTCAACTTCAACTCATTATCCATGGATTAGACTTAGAAACCAATTGGTACCTTGGAACTTGCATGCCTCAATGGCAGGTTTCCTCACTTTCGACAATGGGTTTTCATTATTGACTCCTCATCGAGAGATTCCGTCGAGTGTTCGACCTCAGCTCATTGATTCACATTTGTTGGATTGTACTAGTGTACCTTGGGAGTCATTGACATTAATGGTGATTTCCCTCGCACTTGTTAACGGTATACACTAATGACCGGTAATCAAGTGGCTTCTACCATGTTCGACTTCAACACATGTATTCACATGGTTAGATTCGTACTATAGAGTGGTGGAGATGAAGACCCTGGATCTTTTCTAACAGATTCAGGTTGCGTTGGAGTATTTTCAATTTGTACTGTTGCATAGATCCACATTGTATGTCTCATGGCTATGTTCAAATTTGAGTATTTAACACATAGATCCACAGTGTATTTTTGGTGGCTATTTTCAGATTTGAGTCATAATGGCATGGATCCACAGTGTATGTTTGGTGGCCATGACCTGTCTTACTTGACATGGATCTTCGCATGTCGGCATTTATGCTTTGAGTCATTTGTATTC
>JZKD02S1738684.1:123485-146042 GCA_000966675.3 Picea glauca | reverse complement strand
GGACATATTACTGTATTGAATTAATTGAAATTGAAACTTACAACCTGAGCCTTGATGTCGTAGGTCTCCTTTCGATGGCTCCTAGTTCTGACACACACACTTGCTCATGCATGAAGAAAATCAATTACTTGTGATGACCTTGCTGTAGTCTCTTGCTGCTGTAGCATCAGTCCTTCATACAAGTTTCCAACAATTCTCCAATCAATCTCTTGCTATCTTGCTTCTAACCTTTTCCATGAGCCATCTCCTCATTATATAGAAGAAGATAATTTAGTTGCTTGGATAAGAAATTATCCCAAGATATCTTGAATGTCAGTACTTGAACAACCATTCGTTAGCCAACTCATTCTTCTCGAAGATTCTCTTCTAGAAGGCTCGAGAACTTCATCTTTTTCCTCTTTAAAAACATGTTCGCACCCTGGCAATGATTACAATGTGAACTATCCGCACCCTGGATTAATGCAGCCTGCAAGAATCAAGCATTCTCGCAGGCATCTATATAGGTAGCCTGCGAACATCCTTAAAAAATATAGTTTCTGGAAGAAGACAAGTGCAACTTTTCTCAGGAAAGTATTCCTATTGAAGAGCTTGATTTTTCCATCATCATGACATCCTCATAACATCATCACAATGACAAAAATTGTGGATAACACCTACCTTGATACCTAAAGTATGTAGAGTGTTCGTAATGAAGCCAAGCATCTCGTATGAGAATGGAGGGCTTGTCGCACTTTGGGTGAAAGGAGCAGTGATCACCGCCATAGACGGAATCAGACCATTGCCTGAGGTAGAAGCAGTTGAGACCATAGTATATCGGACCAACGAAGGTAGGTTAGGAGGTGGAACACCCCCTGTAGTGACATTCGTAGAGGAAATATGAGTATTTACTAAAGAAGTAGCAGCATTTGTTTCCATCACTACTTGTGACACTACCTGACACTCGTAAGGTTGAACCTGTACGATGATGGGCACTAATAGATCAATGATTGGAGGGTTATATGGACCAAGAGCTTACACTCCAAGGTCATAAATTATTGGTTCCTCCGGAATCAAATTTTCTCCTCTCGGAGATGAGTCGAGCATAGTTTCATGTAACCCGATCACCTCAAAAGACCCTTGCTAGTCTAGTTTTCACCTTAGCGGTGGTGGGGTGGCTTGAGATCAACCAGCGGCAGGCCCAAAATCCTTTGCGACCGGTGGAGCTCCTGATCCTCCATGGTGTGAGAATATCAATGACACACTAGTTCTTTCTATAATCATTTTAAAAACCAGCACACACTAGAAAAAGTTCCTATGAGATAAGACAAGCATATCACTAGCTAGTTGGAAGAACTGTTACAACAGCCAAAACTAGAGAAACTTACCGGTGCAAGTGAAAATCGAATACAAAAGCACCCTCTGGGTATACTCTACAAAGTGTGGCCCGATTTCTTCCCTAGGTACCGTGGTATACCCCCACAATCACCTGTGTAAGTCACTAAGATAAAGGAAACTAGGTTTCCAATGCGCGAATAGTCACCAGGTGGGTACAATCGACAGTCAGGTGGATCGCAATGAGCAGGGTATCAAGCCTGAAACATATCAAGGATATTGAATTAAAGTGTTGCGGAAGATGACTAAGGACCTCGAATGGATTCGAGACCCATGAAGCTCCGTGGAAAATGAGATCAACGGAATCCCAAGATAAGTCCTCTATATGCATTCCCCACTATGCTTGGTCTGGCTTTGGAGGGATTATCTCTACTACCTTTCTGCACATGACCTTGTGCTTATCCCCTGTGTTAGAGGGGAGTCCTGGATAACTTTCATGGTTACTAGACTTTCAAGCACTCCCTAGCTCAAACTCTTATGTTTGTTTTTGTACCCTTGAAGAGTTTCCTCTCCAATCCTAAATCAAGGTTCTAACTTAGACTAAATTGATGAACCCTTCAAACACAAAGTCTAATAACTTTTAATTAGGAGTTAGTTTTAGTGGTTTTCTTAAGTCAAAAGGAAAAAAATTGATACCAGTGATGTTCTTTAAGAGACGAAAGAGAAGAGCATAAGATGGTATTGGAAATAAAAGTACTTTTTTTTTCACAAATAAAGATTTTCCAATTGAAACTCTTTCACCAAACTTTTTGTAACTAATTTTCTTAGATCTTTGAAAAGAAAAACTCAAAACAAGATTTCGCTCGACTACGAGATACTTAATGTCCTAAGAATTCAAGTAAAGAACTTAAGAAAACTTTCTTTTTCCTTGGTAAATGAAGCAACTTAACCTCAACTACTTTACCAAACAAAGAAATGAAAGATTTTTTTTTTATTGTTTTATGCTTCAAAACAAGAAATTTGAAAATGAATTCTTTTCTTTTCTTCCAAAGAAAAAAAGGGAAAAATGACGATAAGACAGGACCAAGAAATGGCTTCTGGCCCAATCGCAATTCATAGGGAGTCACTAACAATAACAAGCATACAGATCAAAGCAGACTCACCAACTTGTCTAAAAACCCTATTTAAATAAAACACAAGAAATCTTTGGTCAAAAGAAAGATAAACTGGAATCAGACCTACGCTACAGACTACTATAATAGAGACCAGTACTAGATCAAGAAAACCCCTGAGGAGTGTGACTCCTGACAGGGAAGAGGATGATTGCCTCTTCGTTTTACAAAAAAAATCTCAATAGGGACGCTACTGACACTTCAACAGCCAGCGTATGTACACGAGCTATCCAAGGCTAGGGAGCATATACATGTGTGCATTCCCACTACAGTCCACGTACACCTCTGTAAATCCTAAAAAAAAATGACAAAAAAATAGTCCAGCATAGGCAGGGAGTACTGGTATGGAAGACCGACATCCCTTAAAGACACAGAAGCTTACAGAAAGTCAAAAAGTAGTGAATAAACTAATTCAAAGAACCCAAAAATAAATATCCCCAAAGACCCTAGAGGCCTTCCCTAGTACAGCCGTCAATTTTTCTATAGAGGGAAAACCCCTCTACGGACTACACCGAGGGTCTAAAGTGTAGGTAGAGAAAAACCGTCTAAAGTATCCTACTTTTAATCACTATCCCATCATTACCCCACAATCATACATAAAAGATAGGAGAGAGGGATCTGGTAGGCCTACCTTAAACTTGACGTCTGATGTTGATCCCTTTGTGCTTGGTTGTTTCCTGACTGCAAATCTCCTCCCAAGGCTGATCTTCATTCATCAAAATACAAACAAGAAACTACAAGCATGCATTCTACATATGGATTAGTGGGTTAGACATCATAAACAAGAAATGTAAGCAAATCATATAATTTTAAGACATCATTTGGTGGGACGGAAAAAGTACTTATTTATATTAATCTCTCAAAAAAGTCACTTACAACATGAGATGGCACTGCTCCTCGAACTTGGTCCTGGGCTCCTCTTCACCATGCACCAACTGCTTCCACATCTTCTTCTCCTCTTTAGTTCTCTCTTAGGGAAATGGAAAGGGTTTTTCAATTGGGGCAAAGGAGGATTGATAAAATGGGCAGATTTTCTTTCCTCTCGTGCTTTTTTTTGCTATGGGTAGTGAAATAGTTAAGTAATGGCCCGACAACCAGTATCCTATGCAATTTTCCACTTTTTGAGATATTATGTGAGTGTACACGGGCTGTAGTGGGTCAGCAGGCGTGTGTACGTGAGTAGTAGTGGTGCAGGGAGCGTACACCTTCAAAGCAATGGTTTTTTGAAGAGCTTGTTTAGTGATGGCTTGGCAAAGATAGCAATTTAGATGGTCTGATGTCAGGTATGAATTTCTGGTGCAATTTAGGGTTATAACAATGAACGTGTTTCTTATTAGCACTTTCAATCCTTCTTGATTGGAATATGTGTTCATGAATTTCTTGCAAGGATTGTAACAATATTTGGTTGCTAGAGGTTCTACCCTCTATCATTCAGGTTCTTATTTCCTAAATCATACCTTACTTTGGTATCAATGGCATACAATATCCACTCAAAAACACATGCACATCATCAAATTATAAAACAATTCAGAAGGGATTCTTACCCAATCCCTTCATACCTTATGCCACATAGGCATGAACACGTTTATACTTGTCCTAGATGCCAACACTCTCTCTTATATTACCTCATTAATGGTGCTTTATGGAAACTCCCCAAGTCCCTTCAACAATCTTTCAACAAAAACCTTCTTGCATTTGTCCTCTACATGAGGTTGTCCATCATTGGCAATTGTCTTCCCCAACAACTCCAATCTTTACCTATATATAAAAATCATATTAGTTTTCATGTAAAATAAAAATGCATGTATCATAGAATTTAGATCAATAAATCATTTTCAGATATTCCCCAACATATCTCTATGCATTCTCTCACATTATCCTCAATGTTCTCCTAAGCGAAAACATAAAAATATTTTAGTTGTCTTTAAAGTCATGCAGCTATCATAATTCTCATGCCAAAACACTTACGTGCATAAACATATATGTTTTTAATCTTAGAGAAACACCATAAACAATAAGAAAGGAATCAAGGGACTCTTCCCTTTCTCCAACTCCTTCTAAACAACCTGAAACTTTCATCCCAGCTGAGTTATTTCTAAGGCCTCACTACCTTTATTTAACATGGCTCAATCCAGCCTATTCATTCAAACATACTTATTATCTTACTTTCCTTTCACCAGTTGTACTTGTTTTAGAAGCTATTATTTTAGAGTATACAACTTTGTCTCATTATTCATAGTTTTGGAGTGAGAAAAGTATTAATCATTTTTCTCCTTCTTTGCTAATGAGATCTATCCCTCTTAGGGTCTACCTACTCTCTTCCTCAAGTAGTCTCAGTCAAGTTCATGTTGACTTCTCTGAGTAAATCAACATGTTACAACAACAATATTTTGCACACAAGTTAAGAGCTAGTTCATTCTACACATTACCATTTAGAAATAAGAATGGTCAGTGTTCATTTACATGTCTCCTATGCATGCATTATATTTTAGAATGTAATCCAAGATTCTTATATAAATCGGTTTTGTATCCCACTGCATAATTTTCCAGTTGTTACTGATATTATAACTATGTTCTCCTATTAGAGTCTTTACACAGTTCCTCCATATGGAACTCTCTTGTTGCATATCCATCATTATTCAAAATGACATCAATATTGAGTCGGCTCTAGCCTCTTCATCTCAAGGGTTTACCTGATATACCATAAATAATATACACATGCATTATTATTATGCTTTTGAACCAATACCTTTATTTCATCATCTTGTATCCACACTGTTCTTAATCTCACTTAACCACTTGCCTCAACATACTTTCCTCGACATACTATGTGTCTACCATAGGCACACTTTACAGTTCACAAGCAATTTTACCTTAGAATCATTTAACTCATGATTTTTCACAATCATTTTCATGCAATCCTCAAAGACATAATCATGTTGTCCTTTATTAAAATAGAGTGTTCCTGCTTATTTATCCTTTTAGCAATTTACACTATCTTTTCCCGAGGAGAATGGGACACGTCCTTCTTAGGTTAGTATTCAAACAAGATAAACAAGCTTCTTAAAATAGATTTTTCCATGCATTTTATAGCATTATTCAGTATAGGCAAGCACACTCCTTGCCTCACATCGTACTTGATCAAGTAGTCATATTTTACTTTTAAGCAGGTATACATATATACACCTATATGTATGTGCATCATTTGCACATTTTTACCTTGCTCATTCACATTTATTTAGCATTGTCCAGTTTTGATGAGACCTTACAATCACTTACACGACCAATTTCACCAATACAATAATAATCATGCTTCTCTCTTTTCAATATAGCAGCCAACAATTAAGGTCACTCATCTTCACTACTCTTCTAGCATTTCATCTTAGATTTTTCTAAGGAAAATGATGTACTTCCTCTAGCTATTATTTTAAACAAAATATTTAGAACCTCTATCATAGGGTCAGCCAAGAAAGTATACCTTCCTTGCCATGTTGGCCACTTACTCAGGAAATCATACCATGTTGGTCAATATATATATATCAGCCTTTATATCAAGCAACCTTATAACACGTTTAACCCATGCACTCAATAATTTCCATTTATACACACATTGTTGTCAGCATGCAAGTTTCTCTACTTGCATTTTCCTAGGTCATCCATACACATTGTTATTTTAACTTTAATATCAATTCTCTTTAGTGAGGAATTACAGTCATTTTCATGACCACTCTCACGATCATACTCATACTTCCCTCACTCATGGAAACAAGTAGAAATAAATCACTTTTGACTAAATCTTACAAAAGTATTCCAATCCAAGAATGCCAACTGGGTAACTTAATCATTATCCAAGATAGTAGATGCTTGTTGACCAAAATTTGGTCATCTATATTTTCTCTCTCTTGAATTCATAAAAAAATGATATCAAAAGAATAAATTTTTAAAAGATTATAAGTACATGATGTATCCCCCGGTCTTATCTTTGCCACGCATTTTTCAGATTGGATATCCGAGTTCGTATGCTCAATATATCAATGTTTAAAGTTTAAGTGGAAAAATGACGCTTCTTCTATGTGAAATCATGACCAATTCTTGAAACCACACCATAATCCTCCACTCTTCCCTTATCTCTTTTTACCTCTTCCTACTTAGTATTATTTCATTTTTTTCTTCTCTTGTTTCCCATACACTTATTCTGCAATGCTTACTTAATTTATTAAATTAACTTTCTCCCCTCACTTTGTCTCTCCATTACATAGTGAGTTGGCAAACTCAAACTCACCATACTTCCCTTACCTATCAACTCGACACACACTACACACTACACACTTCAACTTAATCCATTCCCCTTAACCCTTTCCTTAATTCATACTTAAACTTATTTTCATCACTCGTTGGGTTCGCGAACTTGTGAAATCATTTACCCCCTCACACCACTCATTCCCCAACACGACACTCCTCACACTCTCCATACTCCTTACCCACCTTCTCATACTCCTTATACTTAGTTTTTTCCCACTTCTTATCGTACTTGTTGACTCCCTTACACCCTCACTTCCCACACTCCCTCACCATGTGAGTCTGTTGCCTACAAACTATCACCCCTACCTCACCCTACGTCACCCATCTACTCCCGACACCTACATTCCCCCCCTACTACCTAATTTTTCCCTTATTTATTACACTCTCATTCACTCTCCTTTTTAAACATCATACCTTAACCCAGGGATGATTTTAGGGGCTAAATTTCACTCATGGGATAATTTTCCATGGTTTTCCCAAAAAAAGATTCGCTATTCTAAAAATGATTCGCCCAAATTCTATAGGATAAAATTATTTTACCTTAAAAATCACCAAAATTTTATACAAACTATATATAATCCTTATAAATTTGAATATTTTTACAAAAATATCGCCAAACATTTATAGCTGGCATATGAAGGATTACTAAGATTCGTCAAGGTTTCTACATTTTAAAATAAATTTTCATCCTCAAAATCATCCCTGCCTTAACCTTTTTTGTATTATTTAATTTCTAAATCAATAATATTCTTCCACATGGAAATGTGTGAAGAGATGACAAGTGGTAGCATATGGATGGTGCCATATGGCAGTCCATGATTGGATGATATGGAAGTATGTGAATGGTGCCACATGGAAGCTCATGGAGAGAGACACATGGAAGCTTACCAATGGTGACACGTGGATTTTTTATTATTATTTAATCTCTAAAACAATAAGATACTTCCACATGGAAACCTGTGAAGAGATGACAAGTGGTAGCATATGGATGGTGCCATATGGAATCCCACGATTGGATGATATGGAAGTATGTGAATGATGCCACATGGTAGCTCATGGAGAGAGACGCATGGAATCTTATCAATGGTGACACATGGCATGTTTTTATGGGTTACATGTGGATATTACTAGCCTATCATGAGATGACACATGGCAGTACATGAATGGCTGATTCATAAGTGACTGGGCATGAGCTCGTTCACTCTCCTTTTTAAACATCATACCTTAACCTTTTTTGTATTATTTAATTTCTAAACCAATAAGATCCTTCCACATGGAAACCTGTGAAGAGATGACAAGTGGTATAATATGGATGGTGACATATGGAAGCCCACGATTGGATGATATGGATGTGAATGGTGCCACATGGAAACTCATGGAGAGAGACACATGGCAACTTACCAATGGTGACACATGGCATGTTTTATGATTTAATCTCTAAACCAATAATATCCTTCCACATGGAAACCTGTGAAGAGATGGAAAGTGGTAGAATATGGATGGTTCCATATGGAAGCCCATGATTGGATGATATGGAAGTATGTTAATGGTTCCACATGGCAGCTCATGGAGAGACACATGGTAGCTTACCAATGGTGACACATGGCATGTTTTTATTGGTTACATGTGGATATTACTAGCCTATAATGAGATGACACATGGAAGTACGTGAATGGATAATTCATAAGTGACTAGGCATGAGGTGGATGTTGATTGGTTGACTAAAGTAGTATTTTTTAATTGATTTTCTAAGGGGAGGTTGAATCTTCCTAAGCTCCATAGTCTTCTCTCTTATATTTCTCATCAAGTGTAAGATACACTTGATAATATATGCTATTAAAATTTGTGTAATATCATGCATGTGGGATATAATTTTTAACCAAAAGATATAATTTTATGAAGAGAAGCACGAAATTCATCTAAGGGCCCACATTTGCCCAAGACATTTCATCGATGGTGGCTAAGTCACGATTTTGCAAAGGCCATAATTTGAGCTCCGGGCAACGAAATCGCGTAAAATTTATACTGTTGGAAAGGTATTTTGATGTAGAAGATGATGGTATATGTTAGAAGGTATGAAAGTGGATACATTTTTCCAAGAAATTAAAATATCATTCATCTTCAATTTGTAATTGGTCTTCATGACAATTCAACTTCACGAGCTCGTATCTTGAGATACGAGTGACGGATTTGGGAAAAAATTATATCATTGGAAATATAAGATGATGAAGATCACATATGAAGTGATTTACATGGCTGAAAAGTTGACTATCACTTCCATAAAATTAAAACAAAGTCCCCTTCCTTAAAATGGAAATTAATTGAATTTTGAAAATAGAAGTGTTGCAGTACTTCCTTTATCATACCTTGTATTGGTATCTCATTAATCCCTTCAGTCCTATATTCATAAGGAAAAATGTAGTAGCATCATCAAAATTGTATTCATGTTGTTACTTCTCCTGCTAACACCAGGTCATTATCAACCACAGTGCACAATTCAACAGGCTATATTCAATAGCCAACCACAGGTTATTATTATAAGTCTATATGCATGTTTTATACATGCTCACTCTTTTCCATATGCACTATTGCCTATCCTTGTGAAAAAATAATTTTACCCATGCCTATAGCATAGATGTATTCCCTCTATTTATCTTGTATTCACTTGCATAGGGAAGCTTTTAGGTCAATATGTATATACACTCTCTTTAGTACGATCACGAGCTCAAAAAATGGCTCATAAAATCAAGCCATTCCACTTCTTTTATGAGGGCCATCAATAGTCCAAAGGACTCCTTTTTATTTTCTTAGCTGGGATATTTTAGCAACAAGTTTTATTCATTATAGGTCAAATGTATTGACATTAAATATTTTCTATGAGTCCTTTGATCATGAGGAATTTCATATATAGGGTTTAGTATTTTATTAAGCACCAATTAGCACTGCTAAGGATTATATCAATCCCCACTAAATTCCACCAGGAATTCTCCATAAGGGTATTATCCCTTAATAGAAAACTATTATAATTATCAGGTCTTGGAAAAAGAGACAATTATAATACCTTTGTTGTAATAAACCTGATTCAATTTCCTATTAGGGTAAATTCCCAACAAATTACAATATGCAGTTCCTATTTTCAATAATAAGGTTTAACTAAACTATTGTAGATAGTGATGCAGGGACATCACCCGTCTTGATATTTCAGATGTTATTTGTTTGCACAGAGAATAATTTGTTGAATTTCATATGTTGGGTAAATTCGTGACTCAAGAACCATCGAATTAAAAGTTCGACTCAAGATCCATCGTTCAATCATGGTATTTGTGGTCAAATTCTTGATGGGTAAGTTTCTAATCATGATCCTGTATGGATATTATCCATTCTTGGATATAAATATGATTCATCGGTCATCTAGAAGTGTTTTAGTACTTCCTTTCTCAGAACTTGTATATGTCTCTCATTAATCCCTTTATTCCTATCTTCATAAGAAAAAAGGTAGTAGCATTAGCAAAAATTTATTCATGTTGTTACTTCTTCTACTAACACCAAGTTATTATCAACCACTATGAAAAATTTCGCAGGCTATATTCAACAACCAACCACAGTTTATTATTATAAGTCTATATGCATGCTTTATATATGCTCACTCTTTGCCATATGCATTCCTTCCTATTTACCCATGCCTACAGTGAAAACGTATTCCCACTATTTACCTTGTGTTCACCTGCATAGGAAAGCTTTTAGGTCAATATGTATATACACTCTCTTTAGTACGATCACAAGCTCATAAAATGGCTCATAAAATAAAGCCATTCCACTTATTTTATGAGGGCCATCAACGGTCCAAAGGAATCTTTTTTATTTTCTTTGTTGGGATATTTTAGCAACAAGTTTTATTCATTACAGGTCAAATGTACTAACCTTACACATTTTATATTGTTAAATTTGGTACATCGGCAGTCATTCTCTAATGAGAGGCCATATGGGCCACCCTGAGGCTAGCCAAGGAGATTTGGAGAATCAACCAGTCATCTGATGTATTGAAAAAAGCTAGGGGGAACGTACAACCTCTGTGAGTCAAACCAAAATTCAGGACGAACGAGATGTTATGTAAGTCTAATGCAAAAGTTAGGGGGAACGTACAACCTCTATGAGCATAGACATTCTAGTGAAAAAGTTAGGGGGAAAGTACAACCTTTGTGAGCATAGACAGACTAGTGAAAAAGTCAGGGGGAACGTACAACCTCTGTGAGCCTAGTCACGCCTTGTGAGCCATGAGCAAAATTCAAGGCATATAGCAAAATTTAGGTTGAATATAAAATTTCTATGAGCTAGAAACAAACGATATTCCTAATATTGCAAATGATATAAATGTATTGATCTAGTGCGTTGACACGTGTAACATTATCCATCATGAAGAGAATTTTGAATTGCCTTGTAATGTTGAGTTGTAACTAAAGTCTTAAGTCTAAGTTCTATTTTAGAACTAAAGTGTAATGTTGAGTTGTAACTGAAGTCTTAATTTTAGCTCTATTTTAGAACTAAAGTGTAATGATGAGTTGTAACTAAAGTCTTACGTCTAGTTCTATTTTAGAACTAAAGTGTAATGTTGAGTTGTAACTAAAGTCTTAAGTCTAGTTCTATTTTTAACTAAATTGTAATGCTAAGTTGTAACTAGAGTCTTAAGTCTAGTTCTATTTTAGAAATAAAGTGTAATGTTGAGTTGTAACTGAAGTCTCAAGTCTAGTTCTATTTTCGAACTAGAGTATACTAGTCTCAAGACTAGTTCTATTTTTGAACTAGAGTATACTAGTCTCAAGTCTAGTTCGAACTAAAGTATGAAGATGAGTTATGATTAAAGCATGCAAACAAGTTACTATTTCGAGCCTCTCCTCTTCTCCTCTTCCTCCTATATAAGACGCGGTCGACCCCTCTCTTCAATACCATTTTTGATATGCCAGTTAAGGGAGAAGCAATAGAGGCTCAAATCAGTGATAACGAGGCAGACTCCCCAAGAAACATATCAATTTTGTATATCAGCAATAGAGGCTTCATATCAGAGGCATATATCAGCATCATATCATTGTTGTATATCAAAAATAGAGGCAACATATCAGAGGTGTATTTCAGCAAGGTCTCTTAGGTCTTTGTCAAGTCAGATTCATCTTGGCAAGCTATTTAAGAGAAGAACATTCATGGTGGATATTTGTAAGTGATCATACATTATTAATGCAATAAAGGAATATCGTTTGTTGGGGTTTTTCTCCCTGTATAGGGTTTCCCCAGGGTATATGTGTTTTTTATGTGCATGATTACTTATCTACATAGTTATTGTTATTCGGTTATGATTTTGGATTGTTGAAGTGTATTAAGCTGGAATCAAAGTGTTGAAGAAAATAAAATAATTAATGCGCATAAGAAATCAAGCTCATAATTTAACATGGTATTTGAGCTTAGGGTGTGTTAAACATGTTGAAGTGCAGCAACAGGTACACATAGATCCAAGCTAGCTTGAATAAGTTTCCAGTGTGAGGTCCATGGCATCCTCCATTTTCATTCAGGGCCGAGGATAGGCTTGAAGGAGCTACCAAATTCAATGTGTGGAAGCTTCGGATAAAAAATATCTTGCAGGAGCATTATCTTGAGCAGTATGTGACCACAGTGGTGGAGGCACCCATGAATAATGCAGGAAGAGCGGCCTTCAGGAAGAGTCAAGAAAATGCCAAGTGAATCATCTTTGACTCATTCAAATATAGTATAATGCCTACAATGACTTTGTTAATGACTGCCAAGGACTGTATGGATACCTTGGTGAATTTGTATGAAAAATAGGCTCCAAGTTAGAAGAGGACACTTAAGCATAAGCTTAAGTATTTGAATATGGAGAAAGTTGAATCAGTGGCATCTTTCTATTCTAGGATATCCCAGATCAGAGATTAGCTTTTGGTCACAAGGATGACAGTGGACAATGATTATTTAGTGCAGGCCATTTTTTACGATCTTCCTTCTTCATGGGAGACCTTCTTATCCAGTGTAAGTGGGATAGAGATTCAACCCACGTTTGAGAGGTTATGGAATGATTGCCTCCAGAAGGAGAGTCGCACAACTACCAGGAGTGAGCCAATGAAATAAGATCACTCATCTTTAGCATCAAGATTCAAGGGAAAGAAGAAAGGCACTTTCCAGAAAGGCTCTCAGAGGAAGCCAAACACCAAAGGTACATTCAAAGGAAAGAATATTGATACATATAAGATTAAATTCTTTAGTTGTAATAAGTTGGGTCATTTTGCTAAAGATTGTTGGTTTAGAAAGAAATATCCAAGGAAAGGGAAACATCATGCCTCAACTACTGAGGATGATGAATCCAAAAGAAATCATAAAAGTACTTCTAATGAGAAAGAAAATAGAAAATAATATTACTTGGTTTCTTCCTTATCCAGTTCAGTTTTCATGAGGCTGAAAACTTGGTTAGTAGACAATGGTGCATCAAAGCACATGACAGGGTACAAGGAGATCTTCTCATATTTCGAGTCAAAATCTTTTGTAGAGAAGGTTGATCTTGGGGATGAAAAATGTTACAAGATAGAGGGAGTAGGCTCTATCTCCTTCAGATTGGAATCTGGGGATAGACTGCATGTTGATGAAGTATTATATGTTCCAGGGCTCAAGAAGAATCTACCATTAGTTTCAACCCTTGAGGACAAGGATATTGGGTGATATTCAAGGATAGGAAGGCACTACTATGGGCTAAAGGTATCCACTTAAGTACAACATAACCCATTGGAACTCGCAGTGGAGGACTGTGCGTCATGTCAAGACAGTCAATTCAGGCATTGGCTCATGATGCAACTAGCTCCAGTGAGTTGTAGCACAGAAGACTTGGACATCTTCATTACAAAGATCTTCCATATATACAGAGCATGGTATGTGGCATGCCCTCTATTTCTCTTAGTAAAAATGAAATTTGTAAGGGATTCATGCTAGGTAAAATATAAAGAAAGCATTTCCTAGCAGTGACAACAAAGCTCAGGGCATCTTAGATCTAGTTTATTCTGATGTATGTGGTCCTATGCCATCTCCCTCACTCAGTGGTTGTTTTTATTATGTCATTTTTTATTTATGATTACTCAAGAAAATGTTGGATATATTTCCTTAAATATAAAAGTGACACATTTGATAAATTCAAAGAGTATAAAGCCTTTTATTCAAAAGCAAAGAGGGAAACACATCAGATTCCTTAGAACAGAAAATGGAGGAGAGTTTGAATCTCTCTAGTTTGAGGATTTCTACAAGTCAACACGAATCAAGAGACAGTTGACCATTCCATATAACCCTCAGCAAAATGGAGTTGTTAAGAGGAAAAATAGGACAATTTCTGAGGCAGCGAAAGTAATGATGTTTGACCAGGATCTACCAAATTATTTATGGGTAGAACCTACCTCCATTGTCGTGTATATTTAGAACAGGTGTCCACATGATATCTTGAAGGACAAGACTCCTGAAGAGGTCTTCTCAGGGATTAAACCTGAAGTAGGGCATCTAAGGATATTTGGGTGTCATGTGTATATTCATGTCCCTAAGGAAAATAGGACAAAGATGAAACCCTCAGGAAAGAAAGGGGTTTTTGTGGGGTATAGTGAGATATACAAGGCTTATAGGATTTATGTACTAGGTCAGAAAAAAAATAGAGGTAAGAAGAGATGTGACTTTCCATGAGGGAGCTGCATTTAATAAATCCAGAGAGCTTCAGCAGGAATCAGAAGCAATTTAGCTAGATTCACCCTCTTATGAAAATCAAGATTCAGATGATTAGAGGGAGGAACCTCATGAAGGGCCAAGTAATGAGCCCCTAGAACTTGCTGAAGTGTTAGACAGAGCTCTTGAAGAACCTCCAGCCAAAAGGAAGTCAGGGTGGCTTAAAGAAATAGTGCAGGAAGCAGAAAGGATAGATGCTCCCAAAGGAACTTTCAGGGAAAGGAAGAGGCCTAATAGGTTTGGAGGCTATGCTGCACTGATGAGCATCATTAGTGATGTTGAACCTTATTCATTTGAAGAAGCAGATAAATTACAAGTATGGAAGCATGCCATTCTTGAGGAATACAAGTCTATTATAAAGAACATTGTTTGGGACATTGTGTTGAGGCCAAAAGACAAATAAGTGGTTTCTTTCAAATGGATCTATAAGATCAAACATGTAGCTGATTGGCAGTATGGAAAAGATAGGGAAAGATATTTATGGCACAAGGAAAATACACAGTGGATGTACTAAATAGGTTTGGTATGATGGATTGCAAATCTATTTCTACTCCAATGATTACCAACCTGAGGAAGCTGCATGATTCTAATACAAGTTTAGATTTGGTGGATCCCACCATCTATAGGCAGTTGATTGGATCATTGATGTACATGATCCACACTAGGCCATATATATTATATGCAGTGATTGCAATGAGTCAGTTCATGACTAAACCAAGACAAATACACCGGGTGGCATCAAAGCACATCTTGAGATATATCAAAGGGACCATTACTTATGGTCTGAGATATACATCCAGTGGTGGTTTATTTTTGAATGGTTATGTAGATGTTGACTGGGCAGGAAGCCTAGTGGATGAGAAGAGTACTTACAGATACTACTTCAGTTTAGGATCTGTTATGATCTCTTGGTCAATTCGAAAGCATGGATCCATTACATAGAGTACAATAGAGGCTGAGTATATTGCAACAAGTGATGCTAGCAAGGAAGTAGTATGGCTCAGAAAACTAGTTTCTAGGTTGTTTGGTGACAAGATCGAGATGACGGTGGTTCACTATGATAATCAAAGTTGCATAAAATTGGCAAAGAACCTAATATTTCATGACAGGTCAAAACATATTGACATGAGGTACCACTACATCTGAGACTTGGTCCAGAGAAAAATTGTAAAGTTACAGTACATAGCCACGAGTGAGAAAGTAGTTGATATCCTGACCAAGCCTCTGACCTCGAGAAAGTTTGTGAAGCTAAGAGGAAAGATTAGTGTGGCTGAGAATGACTCCCTCAGTGAGAGGGAGTGCTAAATTTGGTAGCATCGACAGTCATTATCCAATGAGGGGCCATATGGGCCACCCTGAGGCTAGCTAGGGAGATTTGGAGAATCATCCAGTCTTGTGAGGTATTGACAAAAGACAAGGCTAACGTACAACCTCTGTGAGTCAAACCAAAAGTTAGGATGAATGAGATGCTATGTAAGTCTAATGCAAAATTTAGGGGGAACGTACAACCTTTGTGAGCATAGATAGTCTAGTGCAAAATTTAGGGGGAACGTACAACGCTTGTGAGTATAGATAGACTAGTGCAAAAGTCAGGGGGAACATACAAACTCTATGAGCCTAGTCAAGCCTTGTGAGCCATGAGAAAAAGTCAAGACATCTAGAAAAATTTAGGTTGAATATAAAATTCCTATGAGCTAGAAACAAACGATATTCCTAATATTGCAAATGATATAAATGTATTGATATAGTGCATTGGCACTTGTAAAATTATCCACCATGAAGAGAATTTTGAATTTCCTTGTAATGTTGATTTGTAACTGAAGTATTAAGTCTAAGTTCTATTTTAGAACTAAACTGTAATGTTGAGTTGTAACTGAAATCTTAAGTTTAGTTCTATTTTAGAACTAAAGTGTAATGTTGAGTTGTAACTAAAGTCTTAAGTCTAGTTCTACTTCAGAACTAAAGTGTAATGTTGATTTGTAACTAAAGTCTTAAGTCTAGTTCTATTTTAGAACTAAAGTGTAATGCTAAGTTGTAACTAAACTCTTAAGTCTAGTTCTATTTTAGAACTAAAGTGTA
This sequence comes from Picea glauca, assembly GCA_000966675.3. Classification (NCBI taxonomy): domain Eukaryota; kingdom Viridiplantae; phylum Streptophyta; class Pinopsida; order Pinales; family Pinaceae; genus Picea; species Picea glauca. Next base: position 129,423 of record JZKD02S1738684.1, on the reverse strand, counting down.
ATGTTGAGTTGTAACTGAAGTCTCAAGTCTAGTTCTATTTTCGAACTAGAGTATACCAGTCTCAAGTCTAGTTCGAACTAAAGTATGAAGTTGAGTTATGATTAAAGAATGCAAACAAGTTACTATTTCGATCCTCTCCTCTTCTCCTCTTCAGCCTATATAAGAAGAGGTTGACCCCTCTCTTCAATACAGTTTTTGATATGCAGGTTAAGGAAGAAGCAATAGAGGAGCATATCAGTGATAAAGAGGCAGCATAACAAAGCAACATATCAGTGTTTTATATCAACAATAGAGGTTGCATATCATAGGCATATATCAACAACATATCAGTGTTGTATATCAACAAGATAGGCAGCATATCAGAAGTGTATTTCAGGGAGGTCTCTTAGGTATTTGTTAGGTCAGAGTCATCTTGGCAAGCTCTTTAAGAGAAGAACATTCATGGTGGATATTTGTAAGTGATCATACAGTATTAATGCAATAAAGGAATATCGTTTGCTGGGTTTTTTCTCCTTATACAGGGTTTCTCCACGGTATATGTGTTGTTTATGTGCATGCTTACTTATCTACATAGTTATTTCTATTCAGTTATGATTTGGTATTGTTGAAGTGTATTAAGCTGGAATCAAAGTGTTGAAGAAAATAAAAGAATTAATATGCATAAGAAATCAAGCTCATAATTTAACATCTATTAGTCCTTTGATCATGAGGAATTTCATATACAAGGTTTAGTGTTTGTTGGCACAGGGGTAGACCCAGGGTTCAATGCTTCAACAATGCACCAAGAAAACCCTAACTACCGACCCTTTCGGCAACACCTGCGAAGCAGGTGAAGTCTCACCCGAGTTAGGAGAAGGCGGGGTTACAGGACTCAGGTGTCTGTAACCAAGATGGGACATAGATATGTGATAGAAACACCTCACAGAGTATTCTATTAACACTATAAGATGATATTCATTAACTTATTAGCTTCATTAACATCGCAGAAAAAAACCCTAAGATAGATCAGCGTAGTAATAGTAAATATTAATTACTTCAACCACTTAGCACATAGCCATGAGTTAGATCTAGCATTCATTCATAAAGCACAAGTAAAGAACTGAGCAATATTAGATCTATCTAACAAACATAATAAGAAAAGCACTGAGCATAAACCACACAGCACAAGCCAACAAAAGACACAAGATATACATGGTTCATCCCAGTGTGGGGCTACGTCCACCAACTTATTCGTATTCTTTATTATTCTTCTGAATCTCTTACATTCATCTATTCCTATGCACTAAGCCACAGAGCCAAGCTTTGCAAAGGACAAGATATTTGCACACTGAGCGTCAGATCCTCCTTCCCAAAACTAGGTTAAGGCACCAAAGCCAACTTCTATATCAAGCACAGAGCCTTATATACACATTTTGTTTCACTAAGAAACCCAAAACTAATTTCACTTAGCCACTTAGACTTCACTCTCTAAGTCTCCTACATCGCCCCCCTTTCTACAATACATCCTTACATTTATTTTTACTTTTACAATTAGGCCTAAACATGGGAGAACCCATGGGTCGACATCCCATAACCTATTAAAAAAACCCTAATGAACCCCTTGTTGGGTCCTCAAAGCCCACAAAACAAGTGATATCCATGATCTCAGCTCCGCCTGGGTGCTCCTTCCTCGATCATTGCGTCGAAGTCCAAAAAGTGGTCAAACCTGACCAAGATTTCCTCAAAACTTGGTCGAGGGCCAACATGCCCCCAACACTCACCTGTGACTCATCCTGAGTCACTCAGGAAAGGGAAACCCTACTTCAAAGGCCTCTATATTCACTCGATCGGCCTCGACTTGTTGTTTTTTCTGAGCCTCCTACTCAGCTAGTTCTTGGATCATCTATTATGTAACAGGCCCTCTCATGCGTTGTTCCACTATTGCAACCATCTGGTCCAGTTGTGAGCCTTTTCCTTCAATTTATTCAAAGACCTTGTAAGCTTAATCCTGCATAGGTTGCAGATTCTGTGTGACTTCCATTACTCTTCCCTGGATGGCAGTGATTTTTTGTTGTACCGCACGTTGTTCTTGATATCTCTTCATTCTTTCAATTGCAATGAGCAGATTCATCTATGCTTGCACGGTGGATGCCTGCTGCTACGTCTCTTATAGTTGCACTTCCTGTTTCTTCAGCTATGGATCTTCTATGAGGCGTTCATAATTTTTCTCACTTCCATCGCTCAATTGTTTTCACTCTGAGGCGAAGGCCCTAATCCTTCCAATTGTGTTCTTAGCGGATTCTTCTCTCTGGTCGCACACTTCTTGCGGAGTGCTCGGTACTTCTTGGATTTATAAATATGTTATCCTCACTTGAAGTTGTTGGATGGCCTCAGTGAGATTCACCACTTAAACCTTGACTCACTCATGTTTCTCCTATGCCAAGCCTGGCATAGAGAAAAGTGCTTTGCTCACCGCTTCTTTGACTACAGTTTGCTCTGCATGCAGTTGGTCCTTTTCTCTCTGTATCTTCACTTTGTCTTCCTCGAGAATCGCTCGTAACTCATCTTTCTCATTTTCATAAGAGGTTACAGAGTACCGCACATCTCATAGTTTCTCTAAGATTTCCTTTTTCTATTGCTTCAGGGCTTCTGTAGCCTTTTCCTTTTCTTCTTGAACTTTCTGAAGTCGGGCCTCTTTTGTGTCTACAAGTCTTCTTAGTTGGGCGGGCTCATCCCCCAATTCTATAGCCTCTGATGAGGAAGCCGAAGTTCTCATATTTTATACAACTATTATGGTTTGAGAATTACAAGTGGAGTTTGGAAGCCTATTTTTTAGAATTTCGCCTCCTGAAAAGTAGGAAATTAGTTAAAACGTGTCATTTTATGTTTGTAGTTGTTTCTATTTTGGGAAATGGGTTGGATTTCAAATAGGTGAGATAGAAAGGACCTATATGGCTATATATTCATTGTACAAGAGGGTAGGGGGTTTGGATTCATGAAAAAGAGAGATGAGAGAGCTGTAGGAGGTACTTTGCATGTGATCTTTTTAACCCTGAGGGGATTTTGTTTTTGTAAACATTTATGTTATTGAAGGTTCATCATATCTGTGTTATCAGATTGTATCTCTTGTTTTCTTTTATAACTTGTCTTCTTACTTGAATGAATTGTCCACCTTGAGGATCATGGTTTCCTTTGATTAATGGATTCTTGAGCATCTGAGGATCTGATGTATCTTTCCTATTAGTCATTGTTTACATTCAAGTACCTTGGATTCATTTATGTAGAGAGGATCTCTTATTTATGGATGTTCTTCTTTGTGTTATCTTTTTCTTCCTCTATTTAACAAACCTTTATCTGATATGCAGATTAATTGCATTTAATGAGTAAGGTGTTTTCTTGACTCCATAGCCCAATGGTCCATCATTAATTTACATCAGCTTATTGTCCTTTCCCTTCCTTGTTTTCTTTTTCTTGATCCACAAAACCAATAAAAAAAATTTATTTCTATGTTACCAAGATTATTCTCATTTGCAGTCTGGGAGTGACTCTTGGAGTGATAACATTATTGGTGTCGTTTCCGAGGAACGAAAGTGAAGCTAGTTTCCCTGGGAAGAACGACATAGATCTAACTTTTGATGGCAGACAAAAGGAGGACACAGAATTGACTGTATCATTTTCCTGGTGACTCCACGATTAAAGACTCCATTAGGGAGGATCCAATTCACAGAAGATGAAGAGGTTGAATTTCAAATCCAGGTATCAGTTCATTAGTCTGCTTCATGAACTGTTGTATTTCCTTATCATCTCTTTCATGCTTTTCCCTTCCCATGTAAAGAGAAACATTTTATGTTTTGTATATTCAGAAAATTATCATCTCTCTTGTATATATCCAACTTTAGAAGAGGAAATCTTGAAGCCTACTTGTATTGTAGATGTAGATTCGGTAGCTTTACCTCAACCCATCCATAAATATGATCACTGTATTCAAATTCCTTCTGAATCTGATCAGCCATGTAACCTTGAGGAAATTAATATTGATTCTAAACCTACTCAGACTTCATCACCTTTGGGAATTACTATTGAACCTTGTCATCAACCTGTTAAATTTCATAATCATCCCACTCCCTTTCAAATTAAAATCAGGATGCATATGTTCAAGCCTTTAAGGCTTCCCTATCTCCTTCATCCTTATCCTCTTGATTGCTATGAATATCTTCCCTGTTTTACTGGAGAGAATCAAGTTTTAGTTGAGAGACACTTGGAATCCTTTGAGGAATTTGTTGAGCAATTTGAGACTGTTCATGAAGATGTGATCATGAGATTTTTCTCCAAGTCTTTGATCAGAGATGATGTTGCATGGTTTAAGGGTCTGAGATCTGATTCTATTGGCTCTTGGATCGAGTTCTCTAATGCTTTCTTGAAGTATCAGGGTGAGAATAAATCACTAGATTCATACCTTGCTGACTTTTATGCTTTGAAAAGAGAGGAGGATGAGGCTTTGAAACTCTCGGAATGCAAATGAGAGTAAGCTTGGTAACATAGAAATAAAAATAATTTATTGGTTTTGTGGATCAAGAAAAAGAAAACAAGGAAGGGAAAGGATAGTAAGCTGTTGTAAATCAATGATGGACCATTGGGCTATGGAGTCAAGCAAACAACCTGCTCATTAAATGCAATTAATATGCATATCAGATAAAAGTTTTTTAAATAGAGAAAGAAAAAGATAACACAAAGAAGAACATCCATAAAGCAAAGATCCTCTCTACATAAATGAATCCAAGGTACTTGAATGTAAACAATGACTATTAGACAAGATACATCAAATCCTCATATGCTCAAGAATCCATTAATCAAAGGAAACCATGACCCTCAAGGTGTACAATTCATTCAAGTAAGAAGACAAGTTAGAAAACAAAACAAGAGATACAATCCGATAACATAGATATCATGAACCTTCAATAACAAAAATGTTTACAAAAACAAAAGCCCCTCAAGGTTACAAAGATCATGGGAAAAGTGCCTCCTACAGCTCTCTCATCTCTCGTGCTCATGAATCCAACCCCCCTACCCTCTTGTACAATGAATATATATCCATATTGGTCCCTTCCATCTCACCTATTCGAAATCCAACCCCTTTCCAAAACTAGAAACAACTACAAATAGAAAATGACATGTTTTAACTCATTTCCTACTTTTCAGGAGGCGAAATTCTGAAAAATAGGCTTCCAAACTCCACTTGTAATTCTCAAACCATAATAGTTGTGTAAAATATGAGAATTTTTTTTGTAGATAAGCTCGTTATGAACAAAAAAATCTCTCAGTTTCTTTAAATTCATCTCCATCTGGCCACAACAGGTGTCACAAAAACATGTCTCAAACAGGAAATCACGAAAAATGAAAACATAGGGTTCAAAGATTCTTTCGAATCTCCCAATCTGTGACACTTGTGTGAAAAATGAAAGAGGTTAATTTTCTTGGGTCAGTTACTGACAATAAACTTCTTTTTATTTTTGAAATTCATCTTATTTCACCCGAAAATCCTCTTGGAAGCCAACTGGTCAAAAATGCCAATTCAGCAGTCTTAAAATAGAGTTTTAGCAGCACGTTCTGTAGCACCACTTCTATGTCAAATAACTCTCTAACCATAGAAAAGTTTGAAAACCTCAGAGAGGTTTTTGTTATTTGGTATGCGATAAACCAAAACCTCCTCCAGTTTTCAAAAATATTGATATGGATTTATGTAGGAACACAATGAAATACAGAAATACACATAAACACAGAGATGCAAGGGAAATAAGACTTCATTTCATTAATAACAAATGACTAAAATATGCTTACATAAAAAATGGAAATAAACTAGCTAGGGCACTGGTAGCTTATCTCTGAGAAGAGATGTGGCCGCTACTCGCATCTGTGAGAAGATGATTACAATGAGGCTCTGAAGGCCCTTTTACAATAA